>MU681601.1:41605-68451 GCA_026770625.1 Nicotiana glauca
TACTTGATTTCCCTTCCTTAAATAACTTCTGCCCATTACCGTTTGAATTTGGACTCCTTAATTAAAGGGAGTCTATGGGCTGATTGATTTTAATTAGTACATAGTTCCTTAATTATTACTAAACTACGATTCTTGACTTATTTGCTACACCTGTTTTCAATTATAAATACCCTTCTCTTTCATTAACACACACACGATTTTTAATCATCTCTTCTAAAAAACTAACACTCTTGATTCTTGATTGCAATTTGGCTTCCCTAAATCTACTGCCTCTCCCTACTTGCTTGTCTCTTTTTGAAAACTGGTACACCCTTTCATTTAGCTTTTGCTTCATCCCTATATGTTTATTTTATAGTTTTATTCTTTTGTGTGGTTTGTTGTTCATGCTTCGCAGCTTATGCTAAGTTTTTTTTTTCTTTCTTTGCTTCTGCTCTCATGTGAGTCCCTACCCCTAACCCCCTTTATGTGTTGAGTTGAAACCTTGGCCATACAGTATCCCAATTACTGCCCAGGCTATGGTTTGATCTTCAATAGGTCCTGGACTCTCCAATGTTTGGCTAGTGCACTGGTCAGGGGTGTGCCAGTATTTTATGTTGCTGGGCATGACCACCAGCCTGCCCTGGCATCCTTTAAATCCCTCTATTGCACTTACACTTGTTCCTAGACTCTAAGTTCTGCCCCCCCCCTCCAATGAGCCTTGCTTTGGGACCTTGAGTTCCCTGTGAACTTGGACATTGGAGGGCTGGCCCTTCCACACTGCACTTTAGTTCAGTTCTGTAATGATATCTGGGCGTGAGTATTGCCTGGAGTTCTTAAAACTCCTTGGAACTTTGACACATTTCGTATAAGAGAAAGGCTTTGGAACCTGATCCCGGCAGTTGGCTCATATCATATTGTTAGACCTTGGGTTTGAATTAGGTTCCTTGGATGTAGCTTAAGAGTTCTGATATTATTTTATTTCCTGTTTTGATTCAATTTGGTCTGTAATAAATCTTTGTAATAACTTATGGGGTTTTAGTAAAAAAATGGGAGGGTTATCTACGTATGCATTAGGGTAGATATCATGCCTATAGGAGTTTTTCTTTAAACTTCTGCAATTTCATATATAGAGATCATGCTGATAGGATTCCTGCAATTTCATATATAGAAATCATGTTCATAGGAACTCTGCATATCATATAGAATCAAGCTCATAGGATTCCTGCAATTTCTTATATGGAAATCATGCTCATAGGAACTCTGCATAACATATAAAAATCATGCTCATAGGAATTCTGCGTTTTCATGTATTGAAATCCTGCTTATAGGAGCTATGCATGTCATGTAGAAATCATGCTCATAGGAATTCTGCGGTTTCATGTATAGAAATCCCACTTATAAGAACCTTGCATATCATATAAACATCCAGCTCATAAGGAATTTACATGTAGAGACCATGTTTTTAAGATTCTGCATTTTGCATCCATCATTAGGCAAACAGTTATAGGTCAAATAATAAACAAGTGCATCCTAAATACCATGCTCGTAAGATTTCTCCTGCTATGCCTGAGAAAAGTGTTTAAATTAACAATGCTAGAAAGCATGCCTATAGGAACTATCAACAAAATCTGAATCACTCGTTTTAAGATTAGCACGTCGGTAGTCACCAACTACAGAACTCGCACCATTCTGTTAAAACTGGCAACCCTCTGTAATCAATTTGCTTCTTTATTCCTGAAACCAGTAGATGCCATGCCTGTAGGTCATCGCGTAGGCAAACAAGTAAGTAGTTAATTAATTGCACCAGTCTTTGATAAGTTGCAACCAGGCGAGCCTAATGCGAACCTCTTGCCTGAAGATATGTAATGGACCATCCTGCCTAACGTTAAGCATAATTTGGAACAGTCTGTAAGCATAATGAACTCGCACCATTCTGTTAAAATTGGCAACCCTCTGTAATCAATTTGCTTCTTTATTCCTGAAACCAGTAGATGCCATGCCTATAGGTCATCACGTAGGCAAATAAGTAAGTAGTTAATTAATTGCAACAGTCTTCAATAAGATGCAGCCAGGCGAGCCTGATGCGAACCGCTTGCTTGAAGATATGTAATGAACCAGCCTGCCTAACGTTCAGCATAATTTGGACCTAATCAGTACATGTAAGACATGCTAAACTACATGATTTCTGTGATTAAAGGAGGTTTATCTGAGCCTTGATTGTTTTGAGATCCCATAACTATTTTCATATGTTTTTCCTGACGCCTTAATATTTTAACCTTTTTAAACCTCTGAAAAGCCAAGCTTCCTCCCTTTAAGATTAGTAGTCCTAAAAGCCTCTAGGACTGATAGGTGGGATGGGTAATAACATGCTATAGGTTACGACACCATTTCGCGTTTAATACCTTAACGGGGTGGGAAGGGTAGACATGGAGATAATGATCACACGATAACACTACGCGTACGAATGGTTACTGGTGTTGTGTGGATGATCCATGTGTTTTATAAACCTAGGACCCCTTTCCTTATGTATCTTTGTTTAATATCAATAAAATTTTGTCTTTTCAACTACTCAAAACTTCTCTTTAGTTTTACTGCATTATTCCTTTTCTTCTAAATTATTTCTTCTTTGTTTATTCAATGTCTTGATCAATTTTCTACATTTAGACCCACCTTCAAACAATTGTAGATCATCTAGACCTTGATTCCAACATACTTGTCACGTATCTATTTATAACCCTGGTGTGTGAAATTATTTGTGTACCTATTTGCATTAAAGTCACAACATAGCATGGCCGGGAACCACACTAGTGGATCTTGAGGGGTTCTTAACACCTTCCCCTCGAGATAATTTCTAGCCCTTACTCGAACTCTGGTTTTCAAACTCAAACCCTTAGTGTCCTAATGCACTTAATCATTAGGTGGAGACTCTTCAATTCCAAAAACCCAATTCCTAAATGGGAATAGAGTTGTCTTCCCGAATGTCGTAAACCTGATTTCGTGAGAAAAAGGGGGCGTCTACAACATGACGACTCTGCTGGGGATTCTTTAGGCTTTTACCACTGCATGTTATATGTGGCTTTACTGTTTTTTTTATTGCTTTATTTAATACGTTTATTCAAAACTGACTTTTCTTTTTGTTTCTTTTTCTTTAACGCTTTCATTTACTGCTTTCCATCAATACCGTTGTAATTTCTGAACAATTGTTATTATCATTATGAATGTGAAAATACGTGACAATTTGTTTCATTCTTGTAATTGCATCTTTAACATCATATTCCACTCGTGCCAAACAAATACCATAGCAACACTTGATGAGTGGTTGCGCTTTTCCAATATTATTACCCCCTAAATTCCGGCAAAGGCGTATTTGCGATAAAACTAGTCGATCAGCGGTGCAGTTGACGGTTTTGTGCCTTTCCCTCTTGAGTTGTCCGCTCAAGGGTACCGGTTTAGCACCCCATAGAAACCTTATTCTGTTTAAGTGTTCATGCATCACCTAGTCGAGTCAGTTATGTTGTCCACATAATGACTCTTTAAGATAGCCTCATCCAAAGTCCACTTGGTTCCCCTGGGACCCAAACGGACAACACCATACTCTGTGTATTTATTTGGAGAACTAAATGCTGTTTATGCCAATTATTAATTTAAATAGTCGAGTCTGGCGGGGGTGAGGGACTAACGCTTTGTTTTGCAGGAAATGAAGCACGAAATCCCCAGATTCGGCATGGTAACCAATATTCACCCATGGTTGCTAAGATGGTGGGAGGACCTTCATTCCAGTGACCGGACTCTTGTCCGCAAATATTTAGGAAACTTGCCCTCTTTTGGAAATTCGGCCAGACAATAGAATCATAGAGGCTGCAACCTTATTCTGGATAGTGATAGGTCGGTATTTCGATTTGGGGGACCTTAAAATGACCCCTCTGCTCGAGGAAATAGGAGGGTTAGCCGCTATTCCTTGGGAGACTCTAGGTTTGCTCTTGCCAGAAAATCACAAGGGTAAGGGTTTCTTCAAAATGATGGGGTTGAAGAAAAATTCAGATTTGACTTATTTGAAGGACTCCTATATTCCTTTCGACTACCTGTACGAGAGGTACGGTCATAGCAAGTCCTACCGCACCTATCCAGATGAATTCACCCTCACATTATTGGGGCATATCCACAGGAGAGTTTTCGTCTTCATGTTCTGCTTCCTGAGAATGATAGTGTTTCCTATGAAGAAGGCTAGGATCCATACCAGACTAGCCATGGTCACCAAGATACTAATAGAGGGGTTTGAAGGGCAACCTTTCAGCATAGTGCCCATGATTGTTGTGGAAATCTACCGAGCTTTGGAAAGTTGTCAACGAGGGACCAATCATTTTGAGGGTTGCAACTTATTACTTCAACTCTAGCTTATAGAACATCTCCAAAATGGTCGATACCGTCAAGAGCTTCCGCGAAGGCCGTGGAATATAGCCTTTCACCATCCCAACAGAATGAACTATATGCCTGACATGTTTGCTCGGCCGGGGGATGCTTGATGATGGGTAGAGTTATTTGAAAACTTGAAAGAAGACAAGGTGCAATGGATGTTCGAACGGTTCCCCACTGGAGAGTTCATCATCTGCTCTCGCAACACTTCATTCCTTATACTCATTGGTCTAAGGGGAACTTATCCCTATGTCCCTCTCCAAGTCATGAGGCAGGCAGGGAGAAAGCAAGTCATACCAAAGGTCGAGAAAATAAGTCATTTCAGGGCTGATTTCCAAGACGACGACAACCCATACAAATGTCAAGCTCAACACATGTGGAACAACAAGATCGTCCTGGAGAAGGATTCCATAGAGCCTGATAGGTATCATGTCGGCTACACCTCATACTATCTAGGTTGGCTAGAAGAAGATCATGCTGGGTTAAGACAACCCGGGTCTGTTTGAGGTCACAGGGTCATCAACGAAAAGGTTGAGATACAGGTCAAATACAACCAGTTGTGTAAGAGGATCAGAGAGTGCAATAGTGAGCATCAGGAGATTCAAGAGGCAAATCAAAAGTTGATCGAGGAATGAAAGGATATGGTTGTCAGATCCAACAAGCGCCTGGGGCATTTGGAGCGAGGGTTAGTAGAGCTGGAAGGCAAGTTCATCCGGAGGATCGAGAATCGCCAAAACGCCGAGGGTAATGAAGGAGGACATTTGGTTAGGGCTTATCTCCTGCTGGGATTGCGTGAGCTGGTGACGCTGTTCGATGGAGCCAAAGATGCCGAATCTGGGGAAGGTCCTTCTAGGACCAAGTAGTTAGGAGTTTCTTTTCTTTTCCGCTTTGAAATGTAATAAGGCCAACGACCATTAGTGATATTCTACTTTATGCAATTTTAGTGTCATTTTGGGATTCATCTTATTTTTATTAATAAAATGAGGCATTTAGCATTATAAGTTCTCCAAATCAACTTGTCGCTAGGCCTACCTTGGGCGCAACGAGGCACCCAATCTAGTACACGATTTATATTCTTGTACTATGTGTTTAAATATTGTAATATTTTCTCAGAATCCGTACTAACTTGTTACCTTTTTTGTTTTTACTTTTATTTTATTCCTCTCCCCAAAAGGTTAGTTCGTACATTATGCATCGTCATCCTACTACACAAGATCTAAGGGCCCTCCAACTCCTCCTCCTCCAAGTCCTATCAAAAACAGGGGCAAAGCAAAAATGGAAGATTTAAACAACGTCAGAAAGGAGAACTCAGCTGAAAGGGTAGAGGTTCCTCAGGGTGTTCAGGTATCCAAAGAAAGTGCCGCTCAGCTCGAACAAAAGTTACTGAAATTTCAAGAAGAAGTAGACCAAGTTCGGAACTTGGCAAGTCTGTCATTCTCCCTCACGACTCCAGACATCAACTTTCCCAAAGCTCAATACCCTATACCGCCACAGGACATCCCGAAGCCGCAGAAACACCCGTTACTCATCAAAATCGCAACACATGTCACAACAATGCTCCACTCCTCATCCCTAAACCATTAAATGATCATCCCCACCATAGTCCCATATATGTGGAAACCATGCCACAATATATTCAACCCACTACAAACACACCAGAGTCTGATGACAAAGACTCTCTCATCAAGAACCTGGCAGCCGAGCTCAAGAAATTGACTAGACGAGTCCAGGGCGTTGAAGGAAGCAAAGGCATGGAAGGGCTAAATTATGAAGATATTTGCATTCAGCCAGACGTTGAACTCCCGGATGGGTACAAACCTCCCAAGTTTGAAATGTTTGACGGTTCCGGGGATCCTAGAGTCCATTTGAGGATATTGTGATAAGCTGGTCAGTGTAGGAATAGATGAGAAGATCCGCATGAAACTCTTCATGAGAAGTTTGAAAGGTGACGTGCTATCTTGGTACATTAGCCAAGATCCCAAGAAATGGACGAGCTGGGTTAGAATGGCGTCCGATTTCATAGACAGGTTCAGGTTCAATACAGAAAATGCACCAGATATCTTCTACATCCAAAATATGAAAAAGAAACCCACTGAGACATTCCGCGAGTATGCTACTCGATAGAGATCCGAGCTTCTAAAGTCAGGACAGCCTTAGAGGAAGAACAGATGAACCGATTTTTCGTTCGGGCTCAAGATCCGCATTACTATGAGAGGTTAATGTTGATAGAGGGCCAAAAATTCTCCGATATTATCAATCTAGGAGAAAGGATTGAGGAGGGCATTAAGAGTGGAATGGTCACTAATTTTGAAGCACTGCAGGCTACCAACAAAGCCCTACAATCTGGTAGCGTGTCCAAGAAAAAGGATGTGAGTGCCGTGATGGTCCCACAGTGAACCAAGTCCCCAATAAAATACCAAGCCTACCCGGTACCCCCTCTCACATACCAGCCTATTCCCAACTACCAAGCTCCTCCGCCTTCTTACCAAATTCCATCACCCACTTACCAATCATCTCCCTCTCCCGCATATCAACCCACCTCACCAAGATATTCCCAACTTGCACCCGTCTACCAAGCCTATAATACTCACTACCAATCACCTCCCGCCCGCCAAAACTTCCCCAGGCCACGCCCTAACTTTGACCGCAAACCTCCCAGGCAATACACCGCCATCACCGAGCCAATCGACCAACTATATGGAAGACTCAAAGCAGCCGGTTACGTCACCCCAATCCCTGCTATAACTCCAGATAATCCTTCACAGTGGGTCAATCCAAATAAAACCTATGCATACCATTCTGGCATGAAAGGACATACTATTGATGAGTGCCGATCACCAAAAGATAAAATCCAAGCCCTAATTGACAACAAAATCATAGTGGCCAAGGAACCTGCTCCTAACATTCGCAATAATCCCTTGCCTGATCACAAGGGTAGTGGTGTGCATATGATCGAGGTAGAAGATGCTTGGGACCCCAAGGGGTCAATTGGATTAATTTTCGAAGGTTATGAGCCCAAGAAACCAACCGTCACATTGAATCCAATTGTAGTCCAGATCCAGCCCTCTGGGGATGCTGAAGTAAACATATCTGTTCCTCTCGAGTTTGAAACACCGTCATCCAAAAGGACCGCAGAGCCGATTGAGGTGGAGTTTGGGTCTCCAAAAGTACCATTCGAAGTTGCTGTATTGCCACCTAAAATGAGAGTGCCCATTCCTGTGGCGATGTCAGTCGTAACGCCGTTCCATATACAGGCCATACCTTTGGATTATACCGCCGAGGCAAGAAGGAAGGGAAAGACTAGGTCCGGAGAAGCAATTGCGGCACAGGGTATGACCAGGACTGGCGGAATTTATACTCCGGAGCACTTAGTTAAATCAAGTAAGCAGGCCTCCGGACGACCTATTAAAACTGGACCTAATGATCTATGGAGGAAGATACAGGCAAAAGAATACTCAGTTGTTGACTAATTAAACAAAACACCAGTGCAAATCTCCATTCTAGCTCTACTGAAGAGCTCCAAGGCACACAAGAACGCCCTAATGAAGATACTGAGCGAGGTATACATAACCATCAATATAACTGGAGGATAGATGGCAAATATGGTCGGGCAGATATTGGAGAATCATAAGATCACTTTCCACGAGGATGAGTTGCCCCCTGAAGGTTTAGGACACTACAAAGAGTTGCATATCACTGTGCAATGCGAGGACTATTTCATCTCCAGGACTTTGATTGATGGAGGGTCCAACCTCAATATTTGTCCACTGGTGACCCTCAGAACACTAGGGAAAAGTCTGCATGAAATCAAGGATGGGGCTATCAATGTTAAAGCCTTTGATGGCTCCCAAAGGTCCACTATTGGGGAGATCAGTTTATGTCTGCAAATGGGGCAAATTGGTTCGGTGTCGATTTTCAAGTAATAGACATCCTAGAATCCTACAACTTACTACTGGGACGACCTTGGATCCACGCCGCTGGAGCTGTAGCATCAACCCTGCACCAGGAAGTGAAATTCGAGTGGAATCACCAAGAGGTGATTATTCATGGTGATAGGAGTAACCCCATATACAATCGCCAAACTATCCCAGCAGTTGAAGGAAGGAGAAAGCTAAGAGGAGAAACTTAACACCACATTAAGCGAGTCAATACTGTGGACAAAGATAAGTGGTGGGATAACAAGATAGAAAGTATCCTGAATTAGAGCCGGTATGAACCTAGCAAAAGGCTCGGCAAGAACTTTCAGGGAATCACCAAGCCCATCAAACTGAAGAAGCATGACACGACTTTCGGGTTAGGGTATGGATATACTTGGAAGGATTTCAGGAACTGGTCGCCACCATGGCGCGACCCTTATTATTCGCTGGAGCACCCGATACCCCGCCTGGAACAGACCTTTCAGCTGGGCGATATCATATATGGGTCAGAGGAAGATGAAGCATTAGCAGCAATGAAGAACCTGTTCTTAGAAGATGACGATATGGACTGTCACGTCATTCTCGATGAGGAAGGCGAGGAAGGCCCTTCCATATAGGGAGTAAACCGAGGAGAGTGCCTCAGCAATTTGTCCATCAGAACCACCAGGGCCCGGAGAGCTTCGAGGTAGCAAGGCTGAACAAAGCATTATGCACTCTCTTTTACTTTTTCAATAGTTGATTTCTTTTCAGTATTATCTTTAAATTTTAAGAGCTCCGATGTACAAAATAATTTTGGCATTTATCAAAGCATTTCAGTTTCTTATATAAATCTCGCTCTTATTATTTCTTTTCTCTGCCATTTACTTTACTTTACACAGCATTACTATTACTTGTCTTGATGAACCTATGAATGTGACATGCGACGAGATAACATAAAAAATGGTCATAGACTCAGAAGAGGATGAGATACCAGAAGAGGTCGTTAAAGAGATTGAGGATTTTGAGAATAGACCTAAGCCTAACCTGGACGAAGCCGAGGTCATCAACTTGGGGGATACAGAGGATGTCAAGGAAACGCGCATCAGTGTTCACTTCTCACCGTCAGAAAAGGAAGAGTACATGGAGTTCTTAAAAGAATATGAGGACATATTTGCCTAGTCATATGACGATATGACCGGTCTCAGTACATCTATTGTAGCTCACAAATTGCCTACAGATCCGACATGTCCGCCCGTAAAACAGAAACTCAGAAAGTTTAAGCCAGACATGAGTCTGAAAATCAAGGAAGAAGTTACCAAACAAGTCAAAGCAGGGGTCCTCAGGGTAGTAAAGTACCTGACATGGTTAGCCAACATCGTGCCAGTACCAAAGAAGGACAGGAAGGTTAGAATCTGCGTCGTCTACCGGGACCTCAACCGGGCCAGTCCGAAAGATGACTCCCTACTACCAAACATACACATACTGATTGACAATTGTGCCAAGCACGAGCTGCAGTCATTTGTCGATTGTTTTGCCGGATATCATAAGATATGGATGGACGAAGAAGACGCGGAGAAAACAACTTTCATTACACTGTAGGGATGTATTGTTATAAGATGATGCCGTTCGGATTAAAGAATGCTGGGGCCACCTACATGAGGGCCATGACTACTATTTTCCATGACATGATACACAAAGAAATCGAGGTGTATATAGATGATGTCATCATCAAATCCAAGAAAGCCACTGACCACATGGAATATTTGAGGAAGTTCTTCAATAGATTAAGAAGGTATAACTTGAAACTGAATCCCGCCAAATGTGCATTCGGGGTTCCTGCCAGAAAACTACTTGGGTTCATCGTAAGTCGACGAGGAATAGAGATAGACCTGTCAAAGGTCAAGGCCATTCAAGAATTGCCACCGCCAAAGAACAAGAAAGAGGTTATGAGTTTCTTGGGGAGACTCAACTACATCAGCCGGTTCATAGCCCAGTCCACTGTCATTTGTTAACCAATATTTAAGATGTTGAAGAAAGATGCCGCCACTATATGGACCGATGATTGTCAGAAAGCCTTCGATAGAATCAAGGAATACCTGTTAATGCTGCCAGTTCTGGTTCCGCGCGAACCGGGTAGACCGCTATTGCTCTACCTTGCAGTACTGGATAAAGAATTTGGGTGTGTTTTAGGACAACATGATGAAATGGGGAGAAAGGAGCAAGCCATCTACTATCTCAGCAAGAAGTTCACCCCGTACGAGACCCGGTATTCCCCGCTATAACGCACCTGTTGTGCTCTGACTTGGGTAGCTCAGAAGTTGAGACATTATTTCTATGCGTATACCACTTATCTTATATCAAGGATGGATCCGCTGAAGTACATCTTCCAGAAGCCCACGGGCAAGCTGGCCAAATGGCAAATCCTGCTGAGTGAGTTGGATATTGTCTACGTGACTCAGAAAGCGATCAAAGGATAAGCAGTAGCCGATCATCTTGACAAAACCCCGTGGGCGGAGAATATGAGCCTCTAAAGACGTACTTTCCTGATGAGGAGGTCTCTTTCATAGGAGAAGACATTGCAGAATCCTATGATGGCTGGAGAGTGTTTTTCGACGAAGCAGCAAACTTTAAGGGAGTTGGCATAGGAGCAGTTCTAGTATTAGAAACAGGTCAACATTATCCGGTGTCCGCCAAGCTCAGGTTCCCATGCACCAATAACATGGCCGAGTACGAAGCCTGCATCTTAGGGCTCAAACTAGCCATCGACATAAACGTTCAGGGGTTACTAGTGACCGGGGACTTTGATTTGCTCATACATCAGGTCCGAGAAGAATGGACAACCAAGAACTCCAAAATACTCCCATACTTGCATCATGTACAAGAGTTGAGGAAGAGGTTTACAAAGATAGAATTCCGGTATGTCCCCAGAATCCAGAATGAGTTCGCCGATGCGTTGGCCACTCTATCATCCATGATTCAACATCTAGATAAGAACTTCATTAATCCCATCCCTGTAAAAATCCAGGATCAACCTGCCTATTGTGCTCATGTCGAGGAAGAGGCAGACGGAAAGCCATGGTTCCATGACATTAAGAAATATTTGTCAACAGGAGAGTATCCAGAGCTTGCAAAAACTACTCAAAAGCGCACACTGTGGAGATTGTCCAATCACTTCTTTCACAGTGGAGGAATCTTGTATATAAGGACTCCCGATTTGGGATTACTAAGATGTGTCGAAGCAAAGGAAGCATCCAGGTTGTTGGAGGAGGTTGATGCAGGGACCTATGGCCCGCACATGAATGGTTTCGTCTTAGCCAAAAAAATACTCCGAGCTGGTTATTTCTGGATGACTATGGAGACAGACTGCATCCAGTATGTTTGCAAAATGCCATCGTTGCCAAATTCATGCAGACATGATAAAAGTGCCTCCTAACGAGCTCAATTCAACAAGCTCACCATGACCGTTCGCCGCCTAAGGGATGGACATTGGACCTATCGAGCCTGCCGCGTCAAACGGGCACATGTTCATTCAAGTGGCAATTGATTACTTCACCTAATGGGTTGAAGCAACATCGTATAAGGCAATAACCAAAAAGGTTGTGGCAGACTTTATCCGCGACCGTATCATTTGCCGATTCGGCATCCCAAATTCAATCATCACTGATAATGGTTCCAATCTCAACAACGATTTGATGAAATCAATGTATGAGACATTTAAGATTAAGCACAAGAATTCTACAGCCTACAGACCTCATATGAATGGAGCCATAGAAGCGGTCAATAAGAACACTAAGAAGATAATGAGGAAAATGATAGAAAAACACAAGCAGTGGCATGAGAAGCTATCTTTTGCTCTATTGGGATACCGTACCACAGTCCGCACATCAACTGGGGCAACTCCTTATATGCTGGTTTACGGTACCGAGGCAGTCATCCCAGCCGAAGTAGAGATTCCCTCCCTAAGAATTATGCAGGAAGCAAAACTTGAAGATGCAGAATGGGTAAAGAGTCGCTATGAACAATTAGCCCTCACAGACGGGAAAAGACTGAATGCAGTTTGCCATGGTTAGCTTTATCAGAATAGAATGACCAGAGCCTTCAACAAGAGAGTCAGGCCAAGACAGTTCATGCCAGGACAATTAGTACTAAAGAATATTTTTCTGCACCAAGACGAAGCCAAATGAAAGTTCTCTCCTAACTGGCAAGGTCCGTACATGGTTTACCGGGTTCTAATCGAAGGAGCCCTCATACTCGTAGAAATGGACGTAGAAGTTTGGCCAAAGCCGATCAATTCAGATGTAGTGAAATGATACTATGTGTAACCATTATGATCCCTTTATGATGTAATTTGAACTACACCTGACCTGATTCCCGTTTAAGAGGGGATACGTAAGCAGCCTTATGGGTTCAGTCACAATTCAATAAAAAATTTATTTCCCCCGATATTGGAAATTGGGGCAGAATTTTGAGGAGGACCCTCAAAATTCCGAAGTTGATCTTCGCCAATCATCACGCGCAGCCGTCAGAAGCACCAACCCAGCAAACTGGTGCAGAATTTTGAGGAGGACCCTCAAAATTTTGGAGCAAAAGACGTTGCAATATCTTGAACCGTGTCGCAGTCATCGGTTCATCTAAAACCATTTTACCTATTATGTATTTACATCATATTTTTATTATTTTGCTAAATCATGCATGGCTACTATCAAAATAGCTTTGTTTAGCAACGATAACCCAAATGAAAGCAAGAGCCGAGTAGGACAAGAGAGGTCCACGGGAAGACGAACTAACCTTACCCTTACAAAACTCACAATCTTTCTTTGACTGCAAGCACCCCAAAACATAGGGTAATCAGATACGATTACAAACTTATACTTTTCAGGAATACAATTCTTAGGATCATCGCCCATTTCCGAGCGCTATTCACATGCAACATCCCCAGCAGCCACAAGGACAATTAATTGTCAGCTATCACCTCTTAGCTAAGATATTTCATTACTTTTCACATTGTTTATTGCATTGCATAAGGCTACATTTCTTCCTTCCAAGACTAAGCACTGTCTCCATCTTGCATTTTTCTTGCATTGTATAAGGCTACCTTTCCACCTTCCGAGACTAAGCACTGTCTCCATCCTGCATTTTTCTTGCATTGCATAAGGCTACCTTTCTGCCTTCTGAGACTAAGCACTGTCTCCATCTGTATTTTTCGCATTGCATAAGGCTAATTTTCTGCCTTCCGAGACTAAGCACTGTCTCCATCCTGCATTTTATTGCATTGCATAAGGCTACTTTTCTGCCTTCCGAGACTAAGCACTGTCTCCATCTGCATTTTTTGCATTGCATAAGGCTACCTTTCTGCCTTCCGAGACTAAGCACTGTCTCCACCTACATTTTTCGCATTGCATAAGGCTACATTTCTGCCTTCCGAGACTAAGCACTGTCTCCATCCTGCATTTTTCTTGCATTGCATAAGGCTGTCATTCTGCCTTCCGAGGTTAAGCTCTACCTCCATCTACATGGCTGAAAGATCGCCAAGATTTATTTAAATTCTTCATGGCTGAAATATCGCCACTTTATCTCTCTTGCATGGCTGAAATACCGCCACCTTTTACTTACGTCTTGCAATCGGCTGAAACATCGCTAGCTTTATTTAATTCTTTGTGTCGGCTGAAAGATCGTTAGTTTATGTTTAAACCTTTGTCGGCTGAAATATCGCCATTTTATATTTATGCTTTACATCAGCTGAAATACCGCCAAATCTTGCATTTCATAGGCTCAAATACCGCCAAATTGTCCAAGGGCGTCATTGTTTGGAGGCATCACTCTCGTAGCCCGAGAACGCCATAGCATGGCCCGAGGACCCCGCTTTATATTCTGCACATCATTATTCAAAGGCGTCATGGTTCATAGGCACCATTGTCATAGCCCGATAACACCATTTCATAGTCTGCGAATCCCTTATTATGCACTTTATGGCCTAGGACATCATGCTCTGAGGACATCATTCTAACCGTCCAAAGACAACATTCATGGTCCGACGGGAACTTGCATCACGTTTAAATTCTGCACGATATGCTTGTGTTACTCAATTGCAGGTACATCAGCTGGCAACGACCATTACAGCAGGAGCAATCTAGCTCCGGTTCTCGCGGCCCATCAGTCCCTGACTATCCTTCCCAACCTAAATATTGCGTCCGCTTCTTCAAAAACCTCCATCGGCATACTCCGTCGATGTATCCCGAACTACATATGACCTGATTCCTGTAAGACCAGAGATGTGTAGGCAGCTCAGAAACCAGAGCTCGGTTAGAACCTTTGCAAGTCGTTTCTCTCGGTCAAAATTGGTCATTATGTCTTTACCCGACAACTCTTTCATCCTTCCCGGGTAAAGAGGGGTAGCTGTTGATACCCAATTTTTCCATATGTATTTTATATACTAAAAGTATTTTCAAAATACTATATATATGCATATATAAGTATGCCTAAGTGTTTTAGTATTTTTCTCAAATTTTAAAAGATTGTTTAACCAATTTATTATCCATTTAGCAGTATAAAACCAATAATTATTTCAAAAATTATCATCTTGGTAAATAACTTATTTTATTCTCATATTTATACCAAAATAAAGCTATGGCAATTTTTATACATTTTTACAAATTTATTTGGTATTTTAAAAGTCAAATTGTATATAATTGCAATTTTAGCCTATTTTACGATTAATAGCATTTTACAGTTGTAAAATTAGTCCTAGTATTTTTCAATTAATACCTATGTATTTTTAATTGGTTTAGTGTTTTCAATGCTCTTTAAAAATCATTTTTTACTATTTTTATAAAATCAAACGAGGGAAAAATGGTTATTTAAAAGGTAGCCCCAATTATTTCAATTATGGCCTAAAATTAACCCCTAATTAAACCCAATCTCAGACCCAATTATCCTGACCCAGTCCCCATGTAAACCGACCCAAACCCGTTTCCCATCTACCCTCTCTAATCTCAATCGTTGATCGCCTAGATCAACGGTCCGCGTTTCCCTTTCCTTTTTAATTCCCCAATCACCCCCTAACCCTAATCATTTTACGTCTGCAAACGGCCTTGAACCCCCTATCTCCCAATTCTCTCTCAACCTCTCTCGGAACCCTAGCCTCCCCTACCTTGTTCCACCATGTTTTCACCGGCTTCCATTGCTTCTCAGGCCACGGACGGCCTATACCCACCTCCTATGGCTCCTGCATGCCTGTTTGTTCGAAGGATCGAGGCCAGACCTCGAGGGTCTTCACCCGGGCCTTCACTGATTCAAATATTTCGGCCATCTCCAGCCTTGCTCTGTTGGCTCTTGGTCTTTTGAGCCTGTTTGTGACATTATCCGACTTAGATCGGGTGTTTTGAAGCCTTTCTCATCTCTAGGGTTCATCTGGAACCCTAAATATTGAGTTTCTCTCCGATTATTTTAGACCTGTTACATGTTTGCACTGTTGCTTAAGTTTCTTAATCCTTTTCTCGGATTCTTTTTCAAAAAGCACTTATTTTCGATTAGGGTTTCTGGAAAGTTCTTAAAATGTTTCTAACTCTTCTTCTTCTCTTCTTCTTGGTGTGAATCAATACCTGCTATGTTCTTACTGGTTCTTTTCTGTCTCACATGTTTTTCGTGTGTTCTTATATTTGCCTTGTTATGAAACTTTTCTATTATGCTCTTACTGGTTTTCACCATGCTCTCACATGCCTATCTTATGTGTCCCTCTATTGTATTTTCCTACTGAGTTTTGATCCTTTGTTTGCTTTTACCGGACTTTGCCTGGAATCTTTCTAGATGTGTTTTATCGACTATTTCTTTAAGTTTACACTACCTGAATTCATTTAATTTCAAGCTTTTCTTGAAACTTGTTTCCTGTACTGGTTTCTATGTTCTACTTTCTATTGTGCTTGTATGTTTCTCATGAGACTCTGAAAAGGTGTCTGAGCTTATCTCAATAGTTTGCCTCTTCATCTCTGTATCAAACTCGATTTCAAAAACCCTAAGATTTGGGGGTTTTCTTTGGCTAATTTGGTCTTATGTTTGGACAAGGTTTCTACTTTGAAACCTCGAACTCTCAGACTCACTTCGAATTTATTAATTGAATTTGAACCTTTTTCTACGTTTGTGATTTTGAAACCCCCTTGTTTGACATGCCTATGTATTTTATATGAGAACTTCTCTTTCAAATATTTTGCCAACTGTTAATTGATTTTGAATCTCTTTAATGTTGCTTATTTGATTGTTACCGATTTTTCCTAAATTAAAACTTCCCTCGTACCCTTTTCTGACTCGAGTAAGGCTTTCAATGGGATTCTTTACTGGTTATTTTACTGATTCCATTTTCTTTTTTTGCAAATCAAGTACCACTATGTATTTACCCTTATTTCCCTACCTTGCACGAGATATTTACTTGATTTCCCTTCCTTAAATAACTTTTGCCCATTACCGTTTGAATTTGGACTCCTTAATTAAAAGGAGTCTATGGGCTAATTGATTTTAATTAGTACATAGTTCCTTAATTATTACTAAACTATGATTCTTGCCTTATTTGCTACACTGTTTTCAATTATAAATACCCTGCTCTTTCATTAACACAAACATGATTTTTAATCATCTCTTCTAAAAAACTTACACTTTTGATTCTTGATTGCAATTTGGCTTCCCTAAATCTACTGCCTCTCTCTACTTGCTTGTCTATTTCTAAAAACTGGTACGCCCTTTCGTTTAACTTTTGCTTCATCCCTATATTATTATTTTATAGTTTCATTCTTTTGTGTGGTTTGGTGTTCATGCTTCGTAGCTTATGCTAAGTTTTTTTTTTCTTTCTTTGCTTCAGCTCTCATGTGAGTCCCTACCCCTAACCCCCTTTATGTGTTAAGTTGAAACCTTGGCCTAACAGTATTCCAATTACTGCCCAGGCCATGGTTTGACCTTCAATAGGTCCTGGACTCTCCAATGTTTGGCTAGTGGGCTAGTCAGGGGTGTGCCAACATTTTATGTTGCTGGGCATGACCACCAGCCTGCCCTGGCATCCTTTAAATCCATCTATTGCACTTACACTTGTTCCTAGACTCTAAGTTCTGCCCCCTCCAATGAGCCTTGCCTTGGGACCTTGAATTCCCTCTAAACTTGGACATTGGAGGGCTAGCCCTTCCACACTGCACTTTAATTTAGTTCTGCAATGGTATCTGGGCGTGAGCATTTCCTGGAGTTCTTGAAACTCTTTGGAACTTTGAAACACTCCGTATAAGAGAAAGGCGTTGGAACCTGATCCCGACAGTTAGCTCATATCATATTGTTAGACCTTGGGTTTGAATTAGGTTCCTTGGATGCAGCATAAGAGTTTTGATGTTATTTTATTTCCTATTTTGATTCAATTTGGTCTGTAATAAATCTTTGTAATAACTTATGGGGTTTTACTAAAAAGGGGAAGGGTTATCTATGTATGCATGAGGGTAGATATCCTGCCTATAAGAGTTTTTCTTTAAACTTCTGCAATTTCATATATAAAGATCATGCTCATAGGATTCCTGCAATTTCATATATAAAGATCATGCTCATAGGAATTCTGTGTTTTCATGTATTGAAATCCTGCTTATAGGAGCTCTGCATGTCATGTAGAAATCATGCTCATAGGAATTCTGCGGTTTCATGTATAGAAATCCTGCTTATAGGAAATCTGCATATCATATAAACATCCAGCTCATAAGGACTTTACATGTAGAGACCATGTCTTTAAGATTCTGCATTTTGCATCCATCATTAGGCAAATAGTTATAGGTCAAATAATAAACAATTGCATCCTAGATACCATGCTCGTAGGATTTCTCCTGCTACACCTGAGAAAAGTGTTTAAATTAACAACGCTAAAAAGCATGCCTATAGGAACTATCAACCAAATATGAATCACTCGTTTTAAGATTAGCATGTCGGTAGTCACCAACTACAGAACTCGCACCATTCTGTTAAAATTGGCAACCCTCTGTAATCAATTTGCTTTTTTATTCCTGAAACCAGCAGATGCCATTCCTATAGGTCATCACGTAGGCAAACAAGTAAGTAGTTAATTAATTGCAACAGTCTTCGATAAGATGCATCCAGGCGAGCCTGATGCGAACCTCTTGCTTGAAGATATGTAATGAACCAGCCTGCCTAACGTTAAGCATAATTTTGACCTAATCAGTACATGTAAGACATGCTAAATTACATGATTTCTGTGATTAAAGGAGGTTTATTTGAGCCTTGATTGTTTTGAGATCCCATAACTATTTTCATGTGTTTTGCCTGACGCCTTAGTATTTTAACCTTTTTAAACCTCTAAAAAGCCAATCTTCCTCCCTTTAGGATTAGTAGTCCTAAAAGCCTCCAGGACTGATAGGTGGTACGGGTAATAGCATGCTGTAGGTTACGACACCATATCGCGCTTAATACCTTAACAGGGTGGGAAGGGTTGTCATGGAGATGATGATCACACGATAATACTACGCGTATGATTGGTTACCAGTGTTATGTGTTTTATAAACCTAGGACCCCTTTCCTTATGTAACTTTGTTTAATATCAATAAAATTTTATCTTTTCAACTACTCAAAACTTCCTTTTAATTTTACTGCATTATTCCTTTTCTTCTAAATTATTTCTTCTTTGTTTATTCAATGTCTTGATCAATTTTCTGCATTTAGACGCACCTTCAAACAATTGTAGATCATCTAGACCTTGATTCCAACATACTTGTCATGTATCTATTTATAACCCTTGTGTGTGAAATTATTTTTGTACATATATGCATTAAAGTCACAACATAGCATGGCCGGGAACCACACTAGTGGATCTTGAGAGGTACCTAACACCTTCCCCTCGAGATAATTTCTAGCTTTTACCCGAACTCTAGTTTTCAAACTCAAACCCTTAGTGTCCTAATACACTTAATCATTAGGTGGCGACTCTTCAATTCCAATAACCCAATTCCCAAAACGGGAATAGAGTTGTCTTCCCGAATGTCGTAAACCTGATTTTGCGAGAAAAAAGGGGTGTCGACACAAGGGACCCAAACTAGTTTGGGTTCCTAAATCTAACCCATAATTTACATATGTAGGGAACAATGAGAGGAAGAAGACTTCAATGGTTCATGGACAGTTGATGCTAAAATCTCATGACTGGAAACACCATGGATTTTTCTCTCATTGAAAGCCCTGCAAGGAAGGGAATGTATCTTTAAGGGATATATTCTCGGTGTGGAAAAGGTGGAAAGCCCCTTTCACACTAATTTGAGAACATGTACTATTTGGATTTCCTGAGTACAGTCTCATGAGTGTTTCTCAAATTTGTGATAAAGAGAAAAAGGTAGAGTTCTTATCAAAAGTGCGTTCAGTTACCAATCTGGTAACTAGTTAAGTGGTCTTAGCAACCAAAAGATATAGGAACATCTATGTTGCTGACTTCAATTCTCCACGAGTTGGTGATATGAGCTGCTTGAAGGCAATTGATAATGATGCAGAACTTTGGCATAAAGGATTGGGACTTGTAAGTTTCTCCCTTCTAAATCAACTAATTTAGAAGGACCTGTTTCGTAGGCTGCCAAATTCAAGAGTCACCTGGATACTGTGTCTTAGAACAAAGAAAGAGACTTTTGAGGTATTTGTGACATTTTTCAAGAATATCCAAGTAAAGATGGAATTGAAGGTAGCATGTATCAGAACAATACTCATCGACAGTGGAATCTCCAAAAATTCTGGGTAGAAGCAATAAACACTGCTTGCTACTTGGTGAACAGGTGTATGATCAGGTCCCTCCTAAATAAAATGCCTAATGAGCTATTCAATGGAAGAAAACCAAAGATAACTCATCTGAGAACCTTTGGATGCAAACATCATGTTCTCAACAACGGGAAGGACTAGCTTGAGAAGATTAATGCAAAAAATGATGAAGGAATCATTCTGAGATATTCCTCTCAACGCAAAGTCTACAAGGCTGCAACAAAAGGACACAGTGTGTGGACGAAAGTGGTCATAAGCTATTCAACAAGCTTCCTCTTCTAATAAAGAAGGAAACAGTGATGATCAAGATAATGGACCACTCTTAGTACTTGGTGAATTATCTGATGTCTCAAATGGCAAGGTTGATTTGATGAGTGAGATGAAGGAGACATGTGAAGACAATGCAACATCTTCTTTCACTTCTCAAGAGGAACCTAGTACTTCAATTGCTATAATTGAAGCTGAAGAAAGAGTTGGAGAAGTAGTGCAAGGTACTCCACAAGTAGCAGATAATCAAAAGGCAGAAATTCCCTAGCCTTCTCTGTATTTCTATCCCAGATAGAACCCAAAGAACATCAAGGAAGCCTTAAAGGATGCTGACTGGCATTCAACAGTACAAGAGGAATCACATCATTCTGAAGGAAACAAGGTTAGCTAGTGGTCAAGAAGAGCACATCTGGAATGACTCATTCTATTGGATCATGCTTAATCTCATCGGGTACGAGGAAATACAAACTAGTGGTGCTCTCAACAGCTGACGCAGACGCTCTCAACATGGAAAATAACCTGGTTCATCACAAGAGGACAAAACACGTTGATATCATCTATTTTGTCTTAGAAATAATGTAAAAAGCATCAAATTGCAGACACCTTCACCAAAGCATTGAGTTAGGAACATTTTTGAAAGGAATAGGGTGAAGCTGGGGCTATTGGAGCTTCATTGAGAACTTGATACCTTATCAATTTGCTATGAAAATCACCTTCAGGCAAAACTAGCTAAAGTGTTTTCTGGCCAAGCCTAACTCACATCGATACTGTTGCAGGTAAACACGCATAACGATCATAGAAGCTAAAGGTACAATGCTGAAATGCGAAAGAAAAGTTGCTAAAATCATTTTCGAAAATCGTTCAAGCATCAGGTTCCTGTACCACAGGTAAGTAGTAATGTGTTTGTTTTTCCCAGCTTTCTCAAAAGGGTCAACAAAATTAATTCAACTACCACATCATCCGACTTTTCAAAGTCTGCATGTCATGTCTTTTCTTTCAAATCCTTTCACCTCCTTTGCATGGTACGTATTCCCATAAACCTACCGCCGCTTCAAAATCTTTTAGAACCCATTTCTCTCCTTTCTCATTATTTGCTCTTCCTCCCATAAAGCTCTCATTCATATAGCTGTCCTGAACCTTCATCCTCTTTGTATCTCGGTGATCCTCTCTTAACCTTTCTCTCACTCGAATTCCCTACCAAATCCTCCTACATTGGCACTCGAACAATCTCTTCCTTCTCCTACCATCAACACCACTCCCACTTCCTTATCATCCTTAAAGTCATCTCCAGAAATTCATTCTTCTACTATTTCCAAAACTACTGCTCCCACACCCGTTTTCTCCTCATTTCTTATTGTTTTTCCTTCTCCGTCAAACTCTCTCTTTCATGTGGTAAAAACCCCATGTCTCCCCTTTCTTCTGATCTCACCAAAGAACACTCAAGAAGTGTTACCTCTCAGGTGTCAGAGGTCTCTGAGGATGATCCTGATCAATATCTGAACTCCTCCATTTTGGACTCAGTGGCTCTTACAGAGTCACTAGAAAATGAAGCAGCACACAATATCATGGCTATCGCTGCTGAAAGTCTTTTGAATGAAGGAGCCTTCCTCTTGTCTGAGTCTTAGAGGGGAAGAAACTCTATTCCTAGGCAATTAAAGAACCTTGGTACTCTTCGAATCTCCAGTCCATGAAACATTCTCAAAAAAAACTGTTGGAGAAACTGATTCTATTCAAGTAAAATCAACTCAGGCTACCTTGCAGAAAAGTAAGAAAGTGTTAAGAAAAAGAAGAAGAAGTGTATGAAACAGGGGGAACTTGTGACGGACAAGAGCTTTTCAGTGGTTGAGGATGATGAAGAAGCTGTAGAGAAACCTAGTTCCTTAGTAAAACGATCTACAAAAATTCAGAAGTCTTTATTTGGAGCCCCCAATGAAGCTATTAAAAACAAAGTGGAACATCCGTGAAGGGAAGCAGTAAGTCCAAGAAGGTTGTCGTTGAGCAAATTATGTTTGAAGGGTATGCTGTGGGGGGTTGTAAGCCGGAAAGGGAAGCCTGTTGAAGCGTCTGGAAAATGAAAACGAGAAACTATAGGGGGACCTGGTTCTATGAAGGTCATACCCAGTGATAGTGGTATCTGGCTGGAGAGAGTGAGAATTTAGAAAATCTTGTAGGGTCATATGTTTAATCCAACAATCTCAGAGATGGCAGGTATGAGGCAAGTTATGGAGATAGTGGAATTTCAGCAATGAGATCTTCTGATTCAAGAGAATGTGCCTAAGGTGTACGAAGATGCAATACAAAAAGTTTACGCATCTCTCTTCACCGTTGAGAGGGGCCACATATGTGTTCTAGTAAATGTAGTAGAGTTTGTGCTTGACGCATCAGCATTGGGGAAGGTACTTAAAATTCCATGTGAAGGGATAAGGGTGCTTGTAGTGCTAACTTTAGGAGGGCTATCATGAAAGAGCAAGCTGTACAGTAGGGGGAACGGGTGCATAAGAAGGCGCTACTGCCTGAGTATCAGCTCCTCTTTAAGCTAGTCAATAAGGTGCTTTTACCTCGTGCTGAGAGGCGGTCTATCGCTTCAAAGTCTGATATAGTCTTAATGGAGGCTTTTGATAAGTTTGTCCCGATCAATCTGCCAGCAATCATGATAGAATATATGCAAAAGGTGGCAAACTTTAAAGGTGACAATCACGGGCTTCCATATGGTTTTCTCCTCATTTGAGTGTTTAAGTTCTACAAGGTTCCCTTAGATAATCCCAGAGTGGGCACCCGCAAGCAAACCTTCTTCAAAACTACTCTGGAAGAATGTGAGTGTGTCGAAAAGGTTGGTGGAAGAACCTCGACCATTTTTCAACTGATTAATTCTCAAAATGCTGCTACCGAAGAGATCAAGAGGTTGAGGGCTCAAAATGCCATACTGGAAAATCGACTCAGTTAAACTGTTAGGGGACCTGGTTCCATTACTTCTTCCCATGAAGAAGTTGCCCGCTTGACCAAGGAAAATGATGAGCTTCGTGCAAAACTGCTTGAAGAACAACTATCTGCAAATGCCTGTATGGACCTAGTCCTCAAAACCCTTGATGACTCTCTCTCCAAGCCTTCCACTTCTTGTGACCCTTAAAAACCTCTCAGTGACCATTTGTCTTATGTTATGATTTTTTTGTTTTTGTTTTTGTTTTTTTTTTGTTGATGGCATGTTGGTTTTCACCGTTACTGCTCCTGTTTTGCTCAGTCCATTGTTCATATCAATGAAACATCTCTTCTTTTTGCCTGTATAGTGTTGTTCTCAATTGGTTTCTCTTTTCTGTCATGTTGTGTACACATATATGGCATGAGTTGGCTGTGTTAGACTTCATTATGCTGTTTGCCTACTTGTGTATTTTTAATAATGCCAAAAGGGGAAAGATGATTATATAGTATAAAGGCAATGGAGACAATTAGGGGTGTGCATTCGAATCGGTTTATCGATAAATCGTATCGATTATTTGTTATTTGTTTATCAATTTATCGATTTCGATTTTGATTTCGAAATTTTTCTTATCGAGTTATCGATTTTGATTTCGATTTTGTCCTTTTCGGTTATCTGTTTATCGATAAACCGATAAGATATACTAAAAAGAAAATTATTTTTTTAATTTTAATTTAATTTTTTTTTACCCTTATTCTATAATACCCTTTCCTTTACCCTAAGTCCCTAACCCTATTGTTTCCTCTACCACATTTAAGGAATGATCATATTTAAAGCTCAAGGGAATGAAGTTCAAATTAATGAAAAACAGAATTAGCCATGATGATCTATTTTTTTATACCGTTGGAGTGTTGGGGGCATACATTTGCTCCCTTACTTTAGTTTCATTGCATGTGCTTGTTGCTACAATTTTTATGTTATAAACGGTGTTCGTCTTATTTTAGCTTCTTTTTGTCCATATTAGTTAGGCGTGTTTATAGCAATATACTTTCCATGAAATCCCGCAAATTTTCTTATTGGTGTAATCGATAACCGAATCCTTAAGCCCCAAAAATCGATAAATCGAAATAGAAAAAATTGAAACCTTATTGAAACGATAACGATAAGAATATGTACAAATCGATAATCGATAAGTAATTATCGATAAGGGTCAAAATCGAATCGGTAAATCTAATGCACACCCCTAGAGGCAATGCAACCTATTTGAAATGGAAGATCTCATTAGGGGGGAATCAAAGTCAGGGGGAACTTGTGAAGGTTCTGTTACCTCATTTGGGTATTTCCGCTCTAATAAGTGTTATCACTAGCGAAATTTGTCATCATTGAAAAAAGGAAAATTGAGTGGTTTTAAATGTTTTTTCCTCATGTTTTGATGATCTAACAAACTTACTGTCAAGAGCCAGATAGGGAACCTGACACACTTGGTATATATTTCAAACAAACAAAGTCCAGCCTAAACTCCAGCAAATGTGAACTATTGCAACTAAAGAGAAAAGAGGAACAAGACAGGACATGATCCCTGGATGTTCTCTGACAGAAGTATACATCAACTATACAGTTGGAAAGCAAGTGCAGAAAGTACCTGCCTGCAACTGTACACGCGATAGTACAACAGACAGTGCACCAGTCACTTCCTATTGGGAAGAGACGTGTACCAACCATGAAAAGACATCTTCCTTGGGATGTCTTTTGGTTAGTATAACAACATGGTGCAAGGCACAACATGCTCACTTGAGCATTTAGTGATATTCTCTCAAGCATTAAAAAGTTGATCTAGCATTGAAGTCACAAGTGTGTCAATAACAAGAAGACAACTCCACTAAAGGATCAGTTCCACAATAAGTCTATGTGTATCCGTAGTTGAGTTGTAATCTCGTTATTTGCTCTTCATTGTAACTCCTATCTTGCTTTCTTAGAAGCTGTGTTTTAGGAAACCAAAAATCATAAACCTTCTGAGTTTATGTTGTGACTAGAGTTACTCATAAGTTAAAGTCTTTGTAACTAATGTGTCACAAAGTGGCTTGTGGTAAGTGTATCACAAGTTAGTTGAGTTGAAGTATTTGTAATAGAGTCATTACAAAGTGGCTTGTACTAGTGTGATTGCAAGTTAGTGAAGTTGAAAGCCTACAAGTGTAGGTCGTGGTTTTTATCCCCTTGAGTGCGATTTTTCCATGTAAAAATCCCGTGTCTCATTTACTTACTGCTTCATTAGTATTCTAAGTGAAACCCATAGAGGACCAGTTACTCTATACTTTGGTGCACTCATACAAACTAACAAACTTGATCCACCTTCTTCATATAGCCTTCAACATGTCCCATCTCCAAATCTCCATCCCAAAGTTTATCTCAACGTAAGTAGCACATCGGTCAAATTTCTCAGACAAAAATCATGATTATCATCAAATATGTTACGGCTAGAACTGAACCTGCCAAGATGAACCTGTCTTGAACCTCGCTCTGATACCACTTGTTAGAACCAAAAAAATTAGGTGCCATGCAGAAGCTAGTAAAGCAAACCTTGAACGACGATAAGTCTGAAAAAAAAGAGAAATATACCAAAAGAGACACAAACATTTAACGTAGTTCGATCAATCGACCTACGTCCATGGGCGAAGATGAGAAATCCACTATACAAAAGAGAGTACAAAATATCGAGAGAACAATCTCACGAAGAGGCAAACACAAGTAACACTTGTATTGTAAAGTTCTTCCCCTAAATACGACTCTCAAGCCCCATATGGCTACATTGTGGATGCTACTGAATGAGAAGAAAGAAACATGAATTTATAAAAGTCCAAACTTTTTCCTACAAGAAAAGGGTCTAGCAAAATAAAGGAAGAATTATATTTTACTTCTAGGAAAAGAAAAACTAAATTATGGTAAATATGTTGTCATTTACTTCATGAGTATGAAAATCAATTATGGTAAGAAAATATGGAAAAACACCTAACAACACTATCAAATTTCAGTTGTGGTTATTTGAAATTTGGCTTGATAGTCCAAAACTTCATACTTATATGTCTGAACTATAAGTGTAACTTTCACAAGTTACTTTCACCTAACAGCGCTACCAAATTTCAGATATAAGGTGTGTTTGGTATGAAGGAAAATGTTTTCCATGGAAAATGTTTTCCTAGAAAATATTTTCATGGAAAATGAATGGTTTTATCACTTATTTTCTCTTGTTTAGTTGGTAAGTGGAAAATATTTTCCGGAAAATATTTTCTATTGTTTGGTTAGAGAGTAGAAAATATTTTTTTTTAGGAAAATATTTTTTATGCAACTCTCCTCACCCCCCTCCCACCTCCCCCACCCGAAGTCTCTAAAAATTGACACAATCTAAAGGAACTAATGTGATACTTTACTTTTTAACACAAAAACCACGTATTTTCGAACCCATAAACTTTATAATTTCTAAACCCGTAAACTTCCAAACACATAAACCTGCGAACTCATAATTTTGGAACTTGTAAAATTTTGAGCCTTTAAATCAATAAATAATAAAATTAAAAATTGAAAAATATATTTTAAATTTTTTTCGGGGAGAGGGG
>MU681601.1:68725-106996 GCA_026770625.1 Nicotiana glauca
AGGGGTAGTAGGGTGGATGGTAACGGAAAAACTGAAATTTAAAAAAAAAAACTTTTTTTGGAGAGGGGGTGGGTTGAGTTGGTGAGGATGAGGAAGGTTGAGAAGGAGCTTTGGAAAATGTTTTCCCTTCTTTTGATAAGGAAAATATTTTCCTCCAATTGGAGGAAAATGAATTGATAAGGAAAATGTTTTCCAAAACATTTAAGCCAACCAAACATGGAAAAATTGGAAAATATTTTCCAAAAAATATTTTCCTTCATACCAAACACACTCATAGTTATTTGAAATTTGGCTTGATAGTCCAAAACTTCATACTTATATGTTTGAACTATAAGTGTAACTTTGACAAGTCATAGGAACATAAGAGTGATTTTGAATGACTCCATTGTGGCATGCTGCTCTGTAAATCACACTAAGTGATTGCAGGCATTTTTATCCTATGTTACTTTCATAAATGGATAGAAACAACAATCAATTACGTTGAACTTTAGAGCCTATATATACAAGCATGGCTTAAAGCTTTACATGCTCTGGTAAAATAAAGAATTGTGATGACCCAAAGGGTCATATTCTGTTTTTGAATTCGGTTCTGTGTTTCGAGGCCTTGAAAATATTATTTTATCTCTCCTCATTTTGCGTGCGCAAATCGAGTGCATATCCTGAAAGCCCTTATGTTAAAAACTTAAGAAAAGATGATTTTAGTTGTATTCGGTCAACATTTTGAGTAAATGGACCCAGACCCGTGTCCCTATCCCGAGAAATGAAATTTTGAAGAAAATTGATAAAACGAATATGCAATAATTTAAATGATTTGATCTTGTTGGTACCAGGCCCGTATTTTGGTGCCAAAGTCCGGTAAAAGTCCGTTATAATATTTAAACCTTATATGTGAAATTTGGTGAAAAACGAAAGTGATTTGACGTGATTCGGACCTTTGGTTGAGAAAATAGGAAGTTTGAAACTATCTTAAAAATTTCATGTGTTTTGGTGGTGAATTCATAGTTCTAGGTGTTATTTTGGCGATTTGATCGCATGAGCAAGTTCGTATGATGTCTTAAGACTAGTGTGCATATTTGGTTTGGAGCCCCGAGGTCTCGGGTGAATTTTGGATAGGTTACAAAGTGATTTGAAACTCAAGAAAATTTTTGGTATGTTGCAGGTGTGCAGACTTTGCATTTGCGAAGTCTGACTCACAAATGCGAGTATCGCATTTGCTAAGAAGCTTCGCATTTGCGATCAATAGGGCTGGGAGGGGACCTTCGCATTTGCAAAGCTCAACACCGCATTTGCGATGAGAACAGGGTCCGCATTTGCGATGACAGCAGGCCAAGCCAAGCATCGCATTTGCGAAGTAATGACCGCATTTGCGAACCTGTCGCAAATGCAATACTTGCAACTGTTCAAAACGATTTTTGGGCGGGATTTTTGATTCATTTCTCAAAATTTCAAACCCTCAACATCAAGAGGCAATTTTTCAAAGACCATTTCTAACTTATTTCTTTCAATCCATTTCATCTTTTTACAAGATGTCATCACAAAATCTAGGGGTTTTCATGGTGGAATTGGGTGTTTTTTGGTAGAATTTAGGAATTTTGAAATTTGGGGATTTAGACCTCAAATATGATGTTGGATTCCAAAACCAATTGTATATCCGGGCTCAGGGGTGAATGGATAACCGGGGTTTGGTCCAAACTTTGAGTTTTGACCAAGCGAGTCTGGGGTCAGTTTTTTACTTTTTGAGGAAAATATTGGGAAATCTATAATTATTCATTGGAATTTGTTTCTATAACGTTAATTTATGTTAATAAGTTAATTATGAATAGATACGAGCGAATTGGAAGTGAAAACTAAGGAAAAAGCGGTATTTGAGTCTTGAGTTTGGTCGTGGAATCGAGGTAAGTGTTGTAGATAATCTTAGCTTGAGGGATTAGGTATTGTTGTCTTATTTACTACATGTTTAGTTGTTAAGTACGACGTATAGGTGAAGTGACGAATATCTATACGTTGTTTTCAGGTCATAGCATGCGAGTGAGTCTTATACTTGTGACCGTTGTGTTTCTTTATACGTACTGTTCCTGCTTAAACTGGTCATTACTCATGTTAAACAAGTCTTATTATGCTTTCCTGGTTTTGGATATTGGTTGAGTATTGGCTCAAGTTGAGATTTATGGTTTGAAGTTAAATGACGAAACGAGGCTATTTAATTATGATTCCTTATCGGGTTATTATTATTTCTGTTATTTCTTATGGTAAAGAAGAGTGATAAAGCACGAAGGGTGATGTCGTGTGCTGATACCCAATTTTTCCCTATATATATATTTTAATATACAAAATACTTTCAAAATAGCATATGCATGCATATATAAGTATGTCCAAATATTTTATTATTTTTCTTAATTTTTAAAGATTTTTTAAATCAAGCTATTGCCCTATTTTATCCATAAAAATCCAATAATAAATTCCAAAATTATCACTTTTGATGATTCATTTATTGTTTCTCATATTTATGCAAAAATATAGCTAAGATAAGTTTTGCATATTTTCACAAATTTATTTATTATTTTAAAGTTAAATTGTATATAATTGCAATATTAGCCTCTTCTAAGATTTAACTGCGTTTATATTTATAAAAATTAATCCCAATATTTTAAATTAATAATTATAAATTATAAATCATTTTCTTGCTTTTAATTTATTTTTAGAAATTAATTTGCTATTTTTTATAAAATAAATAATGGAAAAGTGGTTATTTAAAATCTAGTCCCAATTGCATTTCAATTACAGCCTGAATTGGACCCCCAATTTAAAACCAATTTCACCCCAACCCAATTCCCATTCAAACCGATCGATGAACCTTTTAAACGACCGGCCCGGAATCCTATTTAATCCCAGCCGTTGATCGCTTAGATCAACAACTCACATTAGTCCCTGCCTTAATTAATTCTAAACTACCCCCAACCCTAATCATTTTCTATATGCCATCACCCTAAAATCCTCTCTTCTCCGAAGACACTCTCAACCTAACCCTAATTTTCAAAGGCCGACCTCCCATCTCGGGCCATCTCCGGTGACCTCTCATCGTCTCTTAAGCCTTCAATGGCTTCTCTCTTGCTATGCTTGCCTTCTCTAAGGTCTTCAAGGGCCCGGGGCCATGCTGACCTGCATCTAGGGTTCATCTCCTGCCTATTCTTGTCTATTCCAGTGTGATTTCAAGCAGAATTATTCTATATTTTGACACGATCTTTGAGGTTCTGGATAGGTTTCTTCGTCTCATTATGGGTTCTTCCTTATGGGTTCTTCCGAAACCATAATTTCTTTTCTATACCTCCTATATCTGTACAGATCTAGGAAGATCTGAGTTTGTTTCTTGAATGTTTTACACTGTCCTTAAGGTTTTTTACAAGAATTATGTAGTTTCAAGTGTTTTTCATCTTCTTCTAAAACTAGGGTTTTCGGAACTTCTTTTAAAACCTTGTTTAACTGATTCTTTGTGCTTTAACTTATATTTCTTGCATATCTTGACTGATTCTATGAGTTTGCTACATCTTTAACCTGTCTATGTTGAAAGCCCTAATTTTTAGGGGGTTCTTTGGTCAGTTTTGTGTATCAGCATGACTGGTTGGTTCTCGTTTTTGAGTTTCTGTGATGTTTTGTGACTATCTTGCCTTGATATGTTTATACTCAGTTTCTTAGCCTAAACTTACATTGATTCTATGTGCTTCTGTTCATCTTGACTGTTCAAACTTACCTCTTTCTTATTGAATCAGTATTGTTTGACTCTCATGTTTGCTAGAGTTGTATGTCGACTCTTAACCATTTATGTCTTACTTTATTTAATGCAAAACATTGACTCATGAATTTCTTTTTGATTGATTCTGATTTCCCTGTTTCTTGGTCTAATTTGAACACTTTCCTTTAGACCTTGAATCCTTACTTTTCTACTCAATTTGATTGATTCCCTTACCTTGGCTAAATTGGTACTTGATTCTTACTGACTATCTCCTTAATTAGAGTTTTTTCTGAACCTAGCCCTAATGGTTTACTCTGATATGTTCGAATTATTTCCTTGTCTGCACATTGATTTATTTCCTGATTCGTTACTTGTTCTTATTGTTTGAATTGATTCCCTTACATTAAGGGAGTACTTGTACTGATTTTTGCTCTAATTGGTTCTGAGTTCCATAATTACTATACAATTGTGATTCTTGCCTTATTTTACATAGTTTCGAACTACTATATATACATACTCTCTTATTAACACAAATACACGAACACTTTTAGCTCTGAACTCACACTTACACTCAAACACTCTCTCTTGCTTTACTACTACTTGTGCTACTGCCTATTTAGCCGGCTGAAAGCCAAGGCTAATCTTTCGAAGTCCTGCTACTTTTCTTTACTGCACTTTGCTTCTTTGACTGGTATGTTCTAATTAAGTTTTCAGCATCAACAACAACATAATTCTTTACTGTTTCTTTCCTTTTGTCTGTCTCATATTGTATTTAGCTAATTTCCATTGTTAAGCATGCTACATTCTGCCTTCCTTGTTCTGAATTAATGTCTCTTTATCATAGTTTGAGCATCTTAAATCCCTACACCCAATATGTTTGATAACTGTGGTTGGTATGAGGCTTGGCAACATTAAAAATTGTTGTCCATGACTCAAACTTGGTCCTTCTAGGACCATAACCTTCATGTTTCCTCTGTTTGTCGGTGTGTTTAGGTTGGCTCATAGGCAGGCCAGCATCTTCTATTTATGTGCATGCCCAAAGCTGGCCTTTGCTCAATTACACAGGCTCTTTGTAATGAATCCCCAACCCCTGAACCCTTGCATGAAGTTACCAACTCTGTGTTTTACTGGTTATTGCTTTCCTATCACCCTTTAAACCTCTCCTATACTCTCTTCAGTTGTAGAACCCTAACCCCACCCATGAGTAAATATTTCATAGTAGCATTCCTTCACTTCCACTATCTTCCTAGAATTAAGTTCTTCCCCCTCTATGTGAGACTCGCCTTGGGACCCAAGAGCTCCCTCTAAACTTGGACACATAAAGGCTGGCATTTCCACACTGCACTCTACTCTATTATGGTTATGTGACTTAGGTGTGAGCACTGCCCCGAGTCCTATTAAGGCCCTTAGGGAACTCTGACACACTCAGGTCTGAGAAAGGCTTTGAAATCAATGGCATTAGCAAGGATACGGTTCCTTGCATATCTCATATAGGAAGTCAAATCAGGCTTTCCTATGGTTGTAGCTTTTTCTTTTATTTTTTTGATGTCATTCAGTATTCCTGGTTTGTAATAATTTGTAATAAACATTTGAGGATGGCTAGTGAAAAGGGTTGGGTGATCATGTATGCTCAAAGGTAGAAAACTTGCCTATAGGACTATTTAAGTTCTTTGTGTTCAATTCTGCATTTTTAGGCACCATGCCAATAGGGTTTATCTCAATTTCTTCATGATGAATGTCACACCTAGAAAACCTGCCTATAGGACTATTTAAGTTCTCTGTGTTCAATTCTGCATTTTTAGACACCATGTCTATAGGGTTTATCTCAATTTCTTATGGTCAATGTCACACCTAAAAAATCTGCCTATAGGACGTATTTAAATTTCCGCATGGCACTTAGATATCATGTTTAGGTTCTAAAAGGCTAAAATAAATGTCATGTTCGAAATTCTAAAATCAGTAACACATAGAAATCATGCATATAAGGGTTCTTAAATCAATCTGATTCGTTCCATTCCCACTCAATGACAGATATCATGATCATAGGGTTTAAATCAGCAATAGTAGATACCATCACCTACAGAGTCTGAAATTGGTCTGCTATAAAATCAATCTACTCTGAATCCGTTTTAAGCAATCCAATTCCCTTACTTAACGAGGTTTAGCAAGCATGCCTATAGGATTTCAAACAAATCATTTTGAGGTATTATTGTTTCCCCGCATTCTAAATTAAGTAGATGTCTTGCCTATAGGACCCCGTTTAAACACTTAGGCAAGCCTTAGAGTAATAACAATAAAATTGAATTTGCCTCTGTTGATTAGTAACTACTCCAACCATCAGGCAGGCCTGATTTGGCTTTGAATCAAACTCCCATCGTCTTTAATATTTCAATCAAACCTAAAAGTATGTGTAAGTCATGCTAGTTATGTGTTTTTGTTCAACGAGGTATGTTTGAGCCTTTATCTATCTATATGCTTCCCTAACATGCAGTATGTGTTTTTGTATGTCACCTTAGATTTTTATTCTTTAAAACCAATCAGCCAAATATCCCTTCCCTTAAGGAATAGTAGTCCTAAGTACCTCCGGGACTGATAGGAATGGGGCAGGTAATAGCATGCAATAGTAATCGAGACCAATCCACGCTTTAGTACCTTAAACGAGGTGGGAAAGGGTAGATATGGATATGATGACCGGTGAGCTAATACCACGTGTTGGCCCTCTCTTGAGGAGTGATTACCAGATATTGCATTGATGTGATCCATATTAAATATAAACCTAGGACCCCCTTCCTTTATTTCCCCCTTCTCTTTTTTTAGCATTGTAACTCCTTATTTAAAATTAGCTCTTTTAGTTGCTCTTTCAAACTTTGTTTATTTCCAAACCATTAATTGTGTATTGAAATCCCCTCTTATTTGAGCCTTATATGCTTATATGTTAATTGTACCCCAAATTCACAATAACTATCTGGCCGGGAACCACACTAGTGGATCATGAGGGGTGCCTTATACCTTTTTCTTGGGATAATTTCAATCCTTTACCCAATCTCTGGTTATTCAAAAGACTTAGAATTGAATTCCATTGGTGTCCTAATGCACCTCAAATAATTAGGTGGTGACTCTTTAAAAATGCAAAACCCAGTTCCAAAAAGGAACGAGTTGTCCCTCCAAATGTCATAAACATGATTTTCGCGGAGGAAAACGGGGCGCAACATCGTGCATGTTTCTATTACTTATGTGGTGAGGAAGAGTGATAAAGCACGAAGGGTGATGCCATGCACATTTCTATTATTAATATGGTGAGGTTGAGTGGTAAAGCACGAAGGGTGATGCCGTGCACGTTTCTATTATTGATTATCTGGTAAGGTTGAGTGGTAAAGCACGAAGGGTGATGTCGTGCACGTTTCTATTATTGATTAGCTTGTGAGGTTGAGTGTAAAAGCACGAAGGCTGATGCCATGCATTTTCTAATTGATGTGTTTACTTGTTATTACCGGTTCAAAGTGTATGAGGTTTTTAATCTCCTCTACCACCGTGATTCTTTATTTTGGTACCCCTATAGCATGTTGCCCCCTCCCCATTAATTTCTGCTTAGCTTCTATTAATTGTTATTCTGTAGCATATTGTTTAACTACACAAGTTTATGTTATTTGTTGTGTCCTAACCTCTTCACTACTTCATCGAGGTTAGGCTCGGGACATACCGGTACATAGGGTCGGTTGTACTAATACTACACTTTTCACTTTCTGTACAGATCTCGGTATTAGACCATACTGATCAAAGTTTGGGTTGCTGCCTTCAGTCCATAAGAGACCCAAGGTAGATCTGCCGGCGTTCGCAGACCCTAGAGTCCCTTCCCTCTATCTTAGTTTCCTTTTTTCTTTCATTTCGAAAAATAGATGTATTTCCTTTAAATTGGTATTTGTAGAAATTCTTAGACGTTCGTGGATTGTGACACCAGATCTTTTGGGTAGTCATGTATTAGTGTTTTAAATTGTTATAAAATTTTCGCACTTCATATTTGTTTAGCTTTAATTATTGTTAATTACTATTTTGGTTAATGATTAATATGTTAGAACTATATATGTTGGCTTGTCTAGTATTCTCAGAGTTAGGCGCCATCATGATCCTAATGGTGGTAAATCTGGGTCGTGACAAGTTGGTATGAAAGCACTAGGTTATCTAGGTCTTACAATTCATGAACAAGCTAGGTAGCGTCTGAGGGATCGGTACGGAGATGTCTATGCTTATCCCCCAGAGGCTAAAAATTTTAAGAATAACTTAACATGTAATCTTCTCTGTCGTGCGGTTTGATTTCTTAATGCTAATTGAACTTCTACTCTGTTCTTTGATAGATGTCGAGAACATGCACCGCTTCAAAGGCTTATCAGTAGCCCGATCCCCAGTAGAAGCTCCTACGAGGGGCAAGGGACAAGGCCGAGGCCGTGCTAGAGGCCGAGGCAGAGGTAGGGCTCAGCCTAGATCTCGAGCAGCAGCACCAGTAGTGGAGCCTTAGATGGAGTTTGATGATGAGGTTCTGGCCCAGACCGTTCTAGCAGTGCCAAATCAGGTTCCAGAGGGGTTCATCGCTACCCCGGTACTTTAGGATGCTCTGGTCTGTCTGGTGGGCCTTATGGAGAGTGCTACTCAGGCTGGCATACTTCTCGTAGAACCAGCCGTCTCTCAAGCTGGGGGAGGAGCACAGACTCCCGCTGCTTACACTCTAGAGCAGATGGCTCCCCAGTTTCATACTTCAGCAGCTCAGCCAGTCTAGGTAGTTTCGCTGGGTGTTGTAGCACAGACCGGTGATCAATCAGATATGTCTTCTTATGCCTTGTGGAAATTATACAGGTTCACCAAGCTTTTCACTACTACATACGGCGGTACATATTCAGAGCATCTCCGGGACTATTTGGATAGTTGTCACGAGGTTCTACAGAACATGGGGATTGTGGAGACCAATGGGGTTGACTTTGCTGCATTTCATCTGTCAGGTTCTGCCAAGAAATGGTGGAAGGATTTTTGTTTGGCCAGACCAGTTGGTTTGCCTGCTTTGACTTGGGACTAGTTCCCTTAGCTATTTCTCGAGAAGTTCCTTCATATCGCTTGTAAGCATGTGATTTTTTCCCTATATGAATTACTCCTACAGAATCCCAAGAAAATAGATTTTCTTAATTATTTTTCACTTTTAGGAATTTTTGTAGAATTTTATTATTTGTTTGCATTTTTGTGCATGTTTAAGATTTATTTAAATAATAAAAAATACCAAAAATATCACGCATGGCATTTAGGCTTTATTTTTATATTTTAAGATTAATTAGTAATTATTTATTTTATAAAAATCAAAAATCACAAAAAAGTGCTTCATTTTCACTTTTTTCTTTTATTATTTTTTCTCTTTTAATTTATGATTAAGTAGCTTTTATAATTTTTATAATTAGTTAATTAGTTTAATTTTATATTTATAGATAATCTAGGATTTTACTTTTAGGATTTTTAATTAAAGAAGAAGAAGAAAAAGAAAAAAGCAAAGAAAAGGAATGAAAGAGGGGGTTTAATATAAATTGGGCTAATTATTGTACCCAAATTAGGCCCAAATCCCAGCCTAAAAAACTACCCAAACCCGTCCAAACCACCCAGGCCCAAAAAACTGACCCGACCCGCCATGCCCCAATCCCTAGTTAAAACGAAACATGTATAGACCTAATTGGGATCAGACATGGAGGCCTTCCCATTCTCAAGAACAAAAGCGCCGCTTCCTGTTCTTCTTCTGGATTCCCTCATCATCTAAAAGAACAAAAGCTTTCCGATAAAAAAGAAACTGCTTCATCTATCGTCTCAAAACGAACAGTGCTACTGCTGACCCCCAATTCAAAGACAATCATTAGGGATCAAGATATCCACGACCAGAAATTTCCCCCAAAGCACCTTCATCTCCACCCCAAAAGAGAAATACCATAGTAATAGCTAAAAAATACAGAGCTAGATCTGGAAAAGCCGAGAATATGAAGAAACTTGGGATTTTCAAAGATTTGAAGAAAAACAGATTTCAAGGCTCAAATTTCTCTTCTTACTGGATGTATATAAGCTGCAGAATCTCAGTGTTGCGATTGTTGTTGCTGCTCCTGCCGATTTTCGCTGCATTATCTCCTCAATTTCTAGTTTTTCAAGTTTTATTTTGGATTCGAGGTTCTGAGGCTATGTGCTGCTGGTTGTTGCATACTCTATTTCGTTGAGCTCGATATTTTGTTGAAACCAGGTACTACATTTGGTCGAATAATATAAAATTTCAGATTTGCTTGGATGCGAGTTGTATGGACTTATTCATGTTTCCTCTGTTTCATTCCTTGATTGGTATCCATTTTCATTTGTTTTTTATATGTTGCTGAAATACTTGTGTTCTAAATTGATAAAACCACTGTTGGATCTCAATTTAGCTTCAAATGGTTCCATGTTCATGCTAGACTCTTATATCAGTTGAAATACCTTTGTTGGATATTTGTTTTTGGATGTGTAACTGAAATTTTTCTCATGTCTAAATTCTCGGCCGCTGTAAATAATTGTTCATGTCATTAGGGTAGATCCATGTGTTTGTTGGTTTTATAATTGAAACTCCTCTTCTGAAATTAACCAAATCCGTGCTCGGCCTTGTGACTCGTTATTCATCAAATGCAGCTTAATGTATTAAGCAATCCCTTCTAGCCTTGTAATCATAATATCGGGCTTAGTAAACAACTTCTAATTACGTTAATTTAAGATCCATCGTATGAATTTGGTCTGTCGTACATATGAAACTTGATTATTTGGTTGTCCTAAGATATGTTAGGCATTTTCTGACTTTGATAAGTTAATTGAGATGCTTAATTTTGAAAATAAATAGCCAGATTTTGTTACAGCCATATTGTTATTATTTTAATGAAGGAAATGGTAGAATAAAATAAGTCTTCTTTTGCTGAAAACATTATTGTTTAACTCATGAACATTCTTGGAAATCCCTTTAAGATTTTCTTTAATTAATTAACCTCCCTTTTGAATTTAGATTCGAGGTGTGCCATAAGCGAAAATTAGATAATCCATGGCCCTCAAAAGATTAGTTTTGAATTCTCTTTAAAATTTGAATCGAGGTGTGCCGTGCCAAATAGAATCTCAAATGTGTGGCCCTCATTTAATTACTTTTTTTAAAATCCTTAGAGCTCGAGGTGTGCCATTTAGAAAATTTCCATGGCCCTCACAAAGTTAACAACGCGTAGTTGCTTTAGGCACGTTATTTTAATAATATTACCTTCCTAAACTCGGGTGTGCATTTCATGTGACCCAAATCTAAATCTTAATAACGTTGAATAAAATGTATTTCGGATTGTGGGTGCATTTCATGTGACGCGGTCCAAAGTCATGTTTTAGACGATGTTAAAGCTTCTTTAAAATAAATAAAAGCGGCTATGAAGTTAAAATCGAACCATAGGCCAAAACATGTATTAAAATCAAATAATAGGCCAATTATAATAGTTTAAGAGACCGTGCTAGAATCATGAAATCCTGGGGTGCCTAAACCTTCCCTCAGGTTAACAAAATTTTTTATTTAGAATTTCTTGTTCGCAGACTTCACAAGGAAAGTCGAAATTTTTCTCGATTTGGGATTCAAAATAAACTGGTGACTTAGGACACCAAATAAACTATCCCAAGTGGAGACTCTGATAAATAAATAATTTCATTTACGAATAATATCACTTAAAGTGGAAAAACTCCCTTATATACTATCCTTCGGGGTGGTGTGTACAAAAGGAGGTGTGACGGCTCTGGCGACTCTACTGGGGATCCAAACCTAGAACTTCGGTTCAGAGTTTAAGAATTCGAGCTTAGAATAGCTGTTATGATTGGCTTTATTTATTATCTAATTTTCTACATGTTTAAGCCTAATGTGCTAAATGCTTTTACCACTTTGATATTCTGTGAGTTGTATATAAACCGCTACGAATCCCTTCCTCTCTCTGAGCATTCTAAATCATGGAGAAGGGTGCACTTCGTGTGACTTCTCTTCTATCTAGAGTCTTCTCCCATTTTAGAATGAGGTTCGGACAAGTTGCAAAGCCTGTGAAGCTTCTGTATTCCCGGTACGCTGCCCCCCCCCTCCCCGGATCGAGTTGTCCGCTCGGGTAAGCCAGGTCTAGAACAATAAACCAAGGTTTTATACTTAGTATAACAAAGCTTCATGCCGGATCCCTAGTAGGAAAGCTTGTTTGCATCATGTGCATTTGACTTTGGGGACTCAACACAAGGGTTGGGTCCGTCTAGGATAGGTGTACCCAAATTAAAAGACCATCCTGATGCATCTTACGTGCTACTTGCGTATCTGCCTGTTCAAGCTTGCATGTTGACTGGCTTTTAGAATAGGGAAAGAAAATGAAAAAAAAAAAAGAAAAAAGAAAAAAATTAAATGAGAGGTAGGTATTTAGAAAATTCTGAAACTCTCTCGAAACTAAAAAAAAATTGGAAAAAAAAGAAAAGTCATTTCAAAATAAGTCATGTTTTTCTTGTTCCGTCAAAATGGGCGAACTATGCGGGTCTGATTCTTACTGGATGTGAGATACGTAGGAAAATTTCATCAGTGTCGGCCCACCATTTTAAAAAAAAATCCAAAAATATTTTCCTTTACAACTTGTTTGGATGGTTGTTGTCACACCTCCTTTTTACCTACTACACCTCGCAAGGGTATAATAAAGGGAGTTTTTCCAATTAAAGTACAATCAAAACGGAATTTATTTAGTTAATTCAGAGTCACCACTTGAGAGATTTATGGTGTCCCAAGTCACCGGATGAATCCCGAATCGAGGAAAAGAATGACTCTATTTAACAGTCCGCGAACCAAAAATCCGAGTAAGGAATTCTGTTAACCCGGGAGAAGGTGTTAGACATTCCCGAGTTCCGTAGTTCTAGAACGGTCGCTCAACTGTTATATTTGGCTAAATTATCTGCTTTTATCACATGATGAATCTATGTGCCGATTATAGTTTTTAACCGCTTTTATTCAATATTTTTAAAGAAAGTTAAACGTCGTTTAAAACGTGTCTTTGGATCGCGTCACATGAAATGCACCCGCAATCATAAACACATGTTATTCAACATTTTGTGATTTGATTTGGGTCACATGAAATGCGCTCCCAGGTTTAAGAAAATAATTTTATTAGAATACGCATCTAAAGTGACTAACGCGTTATTATTTTGGGAAAAGCCGTGAAATTCGCTAAACGGCCCGTCCCAAAATCTAAGTATTTTAGTATACATTTAATGAGGGCCCCGCAATTTATGTGCTTTATTTGGCAAGGCTCATCTCGTTATTATTTAAAAGGGAAAACCTAAACACAACTATGATTCTCTACTTTGTTTGTCTCTAAAAAAAAAGAGAAATCCTAATTTATTCACTGTTTAAGAACTGTTTAACAATTGCAAAGAAAAGCCATATTCTCTTATTCGAATTTAATGAAAGGGTGATCATTAGAATCCCGGTTTTAAGACTCAGATTACTTATTTAGTTACTGGAAGCCGATCGTGACAACACAAAGCAAACCCGATTATTTTTAGGTTGATTCGAGCCAAGATTACTAAATGGAATTACTGAACTTGCTACTGAAATGGAAAACACGATTATCATATGGATCTAACTTATGCTACCTTAAATTATTAACATGGAAATGATGAGCTCAAAATTCAATTTTACTGCCCAGTTTGTTCAAGTTTTTACCTACTCGCATGTTTCATTACACAGAAGGAACATCATTGAGACTACATTGTGCTAAGAAGTATCAAGGCCGATTATTCACATATCCGATACAGCTTGATAGTTCAACATCTAGAACCGGGCTATTTATTTAAGGAAAACTTAGGCTACACATGAAAGCTTCAAATAATTGTAACTGCTTTACATTTCACAACCAAACGAAAATGAGACAAGTTTAAAGACCAATTCCCTCAGCACATAAACTGAACAGCCAACACCTAAAATAGCCCAATCGTAGTCCAGTCTCAGTCCAATTATACAGTTGTATACAAATTGGAACTAAACTACGTTAAGCTATTGTGTCTAAACTATTTAGGCATCAGTACATGTAGTCCAAACAGATAAGGTTCAAGAAGCAAAAGGTAAGCATTTTCCATTTTTGTATTCCCACTTCAAATCAGCACCATTACATCAGGAAAGAAAGCAAATACCTGGAAATTTGTGAGCAATAAAAAAAGAAAAAGGGGTCAGCAACAACAAGTAATAGGCAGCAGTAACTTTGGAATTCAAAATAGCTCAAAACTAATCTTAAACCAGAATAACACTCGACCACAGCCCAGAACCAGTTGTAAAACCCACACAGCAACAACAAACACCCACAACAGACTCTACTGAACTTGATTGAAACAAGAACTCAATGGAACAGTGATACTTTCAACATTTTCCTCTGTTTTTAACCTTTAATACTCTCTCAATTCTCTCTCAAACTGTTGAAGAACTCAGTTTAAAAGCTTTCAAGAAATGATAACTTTCGAAAGTTCTCTAAACTATTTAACTTCTCCAATCCTGATTAAAGACTCCAAAACTGATAACAAAAGCTGTCTCAACTCTGTCTTCCTGCCTTTCAAAGGGAGAAACTGACTGCCTTATCTCTCTATTTTTCTAACACTCATTAAGGATCCTCTTTCTCAATTGACTCTTGAAGTCTGTCTTTTTAAAATTGAACCTCAACCCTCTCTTTGTGTTCAAGTTCTCAAAACTGAGGCTCTCAAGAATTGATCTTTTCAAAAGGCTAGCCAAAGCACTCAAAGAACTCCCTTAAGACTAATCGAATAAGCCCCCTAACTCTGTCCAAACTCCCTCTATTTATATGCAAACCACAACCCCCTTTACAGCTCTTAGGAGCACTTACCTATTAAGAAAATGAATCAGCCCATCATATTCCCTGATTTTGCCCACTATTATATGTCTCATTCTGTTTTAATTCACTTGTCCCCCACTAACCTTTGTCTTTTCTTTATTTAAAGTTCAAACAGGTATGGGCACCCATTTCCTAATCTATTTCCTTTAAACCCTATGATGTCCCTGATTTCCCAATCCATAAAGTATTAATCAATGCATTAATTTAATGGTCACACTAGTACTTTACTAACAGAACACTTAAACTAACTATTTTTAAACTTTTTAAATCCCAAAAATAACCTCCTGACATCCCCGGAACTACTGTCCTATCCCAATCTAATCCTTTTTAACCTGTATTACCCTTCAGCTATAACTAATTCAAGCCTATAAATTGACTAATTAGATACATGAAACTAACTCCCAATCAACAACATTAGGACAATTCAACAAGGTCAGATTCATATCAGAACAAACTTAACAGAACAAACAAGTAGATTCCAATCACTAAACTCAATCATCAATTGAACTCAAATCAAATCCAACATCATTTCAACCAAGATGAGGGATTCAATGATTCAAGACAAAAGTCACACTAGACTATTAAGGTCAAAAATTGATTCACACAGATACATGAGAATAAGCTACCTATATTGGGAACAAATATAACTCTAAATTAACCTCGAACAAAATGCTAGAACAGAAAGTATACTAGCTATGATCCTTGAGGCTGAGATACAAAGGTCAGAAGATAAAACAACATCCAATAACTTGAAGAGGACAACTGAACTATAGACATGAACGGACCAATCGACGAAACCATTTAATTGATTCAACATATGCCAATCAACCAAAACGAGAAAAACTGGACTAGAAAAAGGTCTGAAAAAAGAGAAGAATTAATTGACAGAAGTGATGAACTAAAACGGAACTTAATTAGATAAAAAAATAAGAGAAAAGAGAAGAAATACCTCAGAAACTACAGGCTAAAATCCAATCCGTTCCAATCGAAACATCGACTTGAGGTTTGAAGGCGAAACGAACTTTAATCGAGTGTTCTCGACTGAGAACACATGACTAAAGTCGGCCACGACCTCAATTTTTCCTTTTTGGATCGATTCCTAGGCTTTGGTTCCTTTAGGGTTCATTCAATTGATTTGAAATCCGATAAGCTCTAGTAAGATTCGAGTAGAACTATCATAGGGTTTGGGACGAGGGTAGCTTGGGGGTTCAGTGGTGTAACTTTGGGACTGATTGGCTAGGTTGAGGGTTCGAGGGCTCGTCTCTGATCTAAGATTTGAGATGCTCCACCATGATTCGAGGGACGAGGGACATGGATATGGAGAGAGGGTGGTTTGGTGGCTCAGGGGTGTTATTTTGGTGGTTGTCGGCGTCATTGCCGCCGGGTTTCAGGCGAAGGGGAGGGGTGGCGACTAGGGTTTCGTGGGGTCTTTGGGTCTCTGAGGAGAGACAAAGAGGCCGGGGGGGTCTGAGGGGGCTGGGGTCTATTTGCGATATTACTATGGGAGGGTTGAGTGAATACAAGCCATTAGATCTAATGAGATCAACGGTTTGGATCACTTAGCTTATCTAAAACAAGGTCGTTTTAGCTTGTTGGGGATTGGATCGGCCTAGAACAAAATGGGTCGGCCAAAGATCAGGTTATGAGGAAGAATTTTGATCGTTGGATTAAACCAATTCTATGGTCCAGATTAAAAAGGCTGAAACGACGTCGTTTGGATAATTCCAGGGACGGACCGAATCGTTCGATTGAATGAGATTGACGGTCCAGATTTATAGTGACAAAATGACGTCGTTTGGGTTACGGACTGAACTGGACCGGGTAAGGGGTGAAATTTGGGTTGAAATTGATTTGGGCCTGGGATTTGAACGTTTGGGCTAGGGAATTTTTAGCCCAATTCCGACTTCCTTCATTTCTTTTCCTTTTCTTTTATGTCCTAAAATCAAAACTAAAAATCCTAATTAAATTATAAGCCAAAATTACCTTATAAAATACCATTAACTCTAAGTAATAATTACCACAAATAATTAAACACCAAGCTAAAATAAAAAATCATAAAATTTGAAAATAAACACTAAAAATGCCAAGTACGCTATTTTTTGTGATTTTTCATTTTTTATAAAACAACCACTTACTTAATTAATCCTAAATGTAAATGCAACATATTTTTATATTTTTTTTTTATTTAAACACATAAACATGTAGGGACACAGGCAAATAATGACATAAAATACTATGGAAATTCACCCAAATGCACACAATAAAACAGACAATTTTTATTTTGATTTCTTTGGGAGTAGTTCGTATGGGGCAAAAATCACGTGCTCACAGCTACCCCTCTTTGCCCGTAAACACGAAGAGTTTTCGTTCAAAGACAAAGTGAGCGGATACGAGCGATTTTTGCCCGTTTGAATACCACGTGTGAAGCATTTTTTGAAAGATTTGACCGAACCTTTGTTTCAAAAGGTCTCCTGCATATCCTTGGCTAAAAAGGAATCAGGTCAATGTAGTTTGGGAAGTTTTGGTAGCTGGGACTACCATGAAGCAGTGGTTTTACTGTTACTGCTGTTGCTACTGCTGCTACTGCTTACTGACCTCCTTATTACACCATGCTAAAAAGAAAATAAGAAGCTAGACTAAACTAGTCTATTAATTACAAAATCTTATCTAGATCTTCAACTTGCTCTTCCTGTGTCGCTTGTTGCCTTGCTTGCTCTTGTGTTTCCTTTGATGTTTCTTTATTTCTGACTTGACTTGTATTCTCTCTTGATTACCTAACTCGAACTGCTTATTTCCTTCTTGTGAGCTTCGAATTACTGTTCCTTCGGAGCTTGAACTGCCTTCTTCCGGTCACTGTTGCCTTCCTTCTGATTTCTGAATTTGGATTTATGCTGGGGATTTTTATTGTAACCTTCCACCCTCCAAGCGGGTTGTTGACTTCTTGAATTAAAAAGGTACGCCTTATCGTTCTTCAGGCGGGCTCCTGATGCCAACAATAACTTAAAAATATAACGCCATTCCGATCTCCATGCGGGCTCCTGACTTCAACAACAACTCAAAAATATAATGCCATTCCGATCTCCAGGCGGGCTCCTGACTTCAACAACAACTTAGAAATATAATGCCATTCCAATCTCCAGGCGGGCTCCTGACTCCAACAAGAACTTAAAAATATAATTCCATTCCGATCTCCAGGCGGGCTCCTGACTTCAACAACAACTCAAAAATATAATGCCATTTCAATCTCCAGGCGGGCTCCTAACTTCAACAACAACTTAAAAAACAATATAACGCCATTCCAATCTTCAGGCGGGCTCCTGACTTCGACAACAACTTAGAAAACATAACACCATTCCGATCTCCAAGCTCCCGACTTCAACAACAACTTATAAATAAAACGCCATTCCGTTCTTCAGGCCGGCACCTGACCTCAACTATAATTTATAACCTCAACTTAAAAAGATAACGCCATTCCGATCTTCAGGCGGGCTCCTAACTTCAACAACAACTTAAAAACGTCATTCTGTTGTTCAGACGGGCACCTGACCTTAACTATAATTTAAAACTTCAAATACAATTTAAAAGGATAACACCTTTCCGTTCTTCAGGCGGGCACCTGACCTCAACTATAATTTAAAACTTCCACTTAAAAAGATAACGCCATTCCGATCTTCAGGCGGGCACCTGACTTCAACAGCAACTTAAAAATAAAATGCCATTCCGTTCTTCAGGCGGGTACATGACCTCAACTATAATTTAAAACTTCAACTTAAAAAGATAACGCCATTCCGATCTTCAGGCGGGCTCCTGACTTCAACAACAACTTAAAAACGTCATTCCGTTTATCAGGCGGGCACCTGACCTCAACTATAATTTAAAACTTCAAATACAATTTAAAAGGATAACGCCTTTCCGTTCTTCAGGAGGGCACCTGACTTCAACAACAACTTAAAAATAAAACGCCATTCCGTTCTTCAGGCAGGCACCTGACCTTAACAACAACTCAAAAAATAAAATGCCATTCCGTTCTTCAGGCGGGCACCTGACTACAACTACAACTTGAACTGCCTTCTATTACCATTGTTCCCTCTTGCCTCCTGAACTGTTTTCCTTCTAACTTGAATTATCTTCCTCCAGAACTGCTTCCCTCAGAACTTGTGTTGTCTCCCTCCTTCAAAAACTACTTCCCTCAAAACTTGTATTATCCTCCTCCTTCAAAACTACTTCCTTTAAAACTTGTGTTTCATTTCTCTGAAAACTGCTGGGGATAACACTGGCTTTTTTTTTCTCTTTTTTTTTCTCCTTTTAACTTGTGTTATCTTCCTTCTTCCTCAAGTGGGTACCTGACTTCAGGAAAATTTTCAAAATGAAAGAAAATATTTCTTGCCCCAGTTTGACAACTTTCCTCGTATCACACCTTTCCGCCATCAATAACATTTCCTACCCCTGTTTCAAATCAAAGAAAATTCTTTCAGTTTAAAGTGTGGTGGTTGGTTGTGATGCTCCTGCTAGGGATGGTTTTCCTTTTCTCTTTTTCATGCTCTGCGTTGTCCGGCAATCTTGAAACTTGGCTGATAGCTTCCGCCCTTCTTGACGACTCTTTATTCATAAATCTCTCACTGTTGTTTTCCACTTTTATCCTCTTATCTGACCTCATATATTTTCCATGGCAGCTAATCCCACTTGAAGATCTTGCATATTTTACTGATGAACCACTTTCTTCATCATCCGTGTCACTGAAATACCTTTTCTCCGTTCAGACCCAATATCTTCTTTTTGTGGCATTGCTTGTGAACTGGCATTTCCCCGACCTTTGAGTCTCATATGAATTTCCAAATTACGTCCATCGCTCTCCGCGTTGTTCTTTCTTGATTTGTCCACTGGCCTTGGCCTTGAGGTCTATAACCTTTGATTTCTGCTGGGGATATCCTTCTTGACACTAGTCCACCCTTTTGTCAACCTCATCATAGAATATACCTTTGATTCATTCACCCTGGCCCTCCTCTTGTCGCACTATCCATGAATGGACCGATCCTGGGTATTTGCACGAATCTCAAAGCATGTTGACTATTACCAACTCAGTGCGCTTTTGTTGTCCTTTTCTGATTTATACCACTTTGATGTACTAGTCAGATCTCGTCTTGCATAATTGGAAAGTTGATGGCAAATTTTGAAGTCATTTCTTGCTTGTTCTGACCAAACAGACTCAGGAAGAGGAAATGGACAAGATAAAAGAACAGAATAAAAGACAATGAAAAAGATGACCCCTATCAAGAAGACTATGAAGTAGAAACCTATAAGACGTGGATACCAACTCTAATGGTCATGACATGCACATGTGGCCTATCCTCCGTCGTTAATTGCCTTTCACAATTCCCGTCTGGCGATTTCCCATATGATTCTCAGTCCTTATTCGACTTGTAATGCTCGAAGGGTTTTCACTAGCAAGCCTCTCTCATTTTGGTTTTTCTCTCAACTTACAATCGCCTCATGGTGCCTGTGAAGGTTTTCACCGATAAGACTCTCTCATTTTATGATTTCTCACAGCTTTCATCGTCTTATGGTGCCTGTGAAGGTTTTCACCGGTAAGACTCTCTCATTTTCTTATCTTTCTGCTGGGGATTGGAGTGTTACCGATAAGACTCCCTCATTTTATTTCTTTTATGCTGGGGACCATAGTGTTATTCTTGATTTCCATTTGCCTGACTTGGAATCTTTTGAAGACTGATTGGAAGGTCTTTCTTTGGACCGTAATGTGGGATTTTGGATATGCTAGAAAGAAAGGGTATTTAAAGGCTCAGAACACATCAATTTGGGGTTCAAAATTACAACCTTCGGAACCAGATTTATTTACATCAAACACATCTTCTGCCCCAGTTTCTTGCTTGGGGATCGTTTGATTTTTGTTACACTATGACCGAGCTGTGAAGCGCCTACGTATCCTTTTTGAGGAATCAGGTCAAACGTAGTTCCCAATTCCTTGGTGTTCTAGTTTTCCTTTCCACTTATTATTTTTATTTTTTCTTTTCTTTATCTCTTTCTTTCTCTTTTGTTGTTTTTTGTTGTTTTTGTTGTTTTTTGTTGTTTTCTTTTTCTTTTTCTTTATCCTCTAATCTTTGCTACTGATTCCGAACGAGAGGTATGAAAGAAAATAAATAAGGCTCAAAGGGTTAATGAAGGACAAAGTGTTTCGATAGCAGAATAAAATGCCTTCGTCATTCCAATCTTCAAAACATGCCAAGTGCAAACAACGCAATTAAACATTCGCAACATCTTCTAATTGTGCCAGACTTGATAACCATATCCGCACATTCGCCTTTTCATTTGTCATTTTTAAATCACCGTTGGGCAACACTCTTACTTGCATTACCACGAACGACCCCCTTATCAATATGGCCAACTTGCTTTTATGGTTTCTTTATGTCTTATATGCCCACGGTTCCACATGGTTCGGGCTTCAAATGATCTCAAACCATTCTTATTTCCGTTAAGTGTTGCGATCATCTCCCAATGATTTTATGATTAACTTTTAAGATTAGGCCTAAACTATGCGTGCATGTCATGTCACTAGAATCGGCATTGAACAAAAGACAAAACAAAAGGATAAAAAGGAAGTAAACAAAGAAGATGACTGGAGGTAACAAGAGACTGGAATTTGCATTAGACAAATGGTGAAACGCTTCGTATAACAACACAGGCAAAACAACTGGAGTACAACCCTGGAATAAAACTAAAACAAACCTAGACAATACTAAACAAGCCACTACGACTAAACAAGCTAGACGAGAAATGAAAGGACATGAGGGTTTGAGTCACAAGACAATATCCGGATCACAACCCTAAAAATAACACGGACAACAGAAATGACAACAAAATAAACCACCAAAACTCTACTCCGGCTGACCAAAAAATGGAGTGTCTTCCCAATTACCAAGCACGGCATCTTAGCCATTGAGCTTCGCATCAATATTTCCAAGACCACTATCTGTTTCAACACCTTCAGCTTTAGTCAATACATCCCCAAGAGGATTCCCATGCTCTTTATTACTGTCGTCAATCACAATCACTCCTTCGTGAATCATTCTTTCTATTTCCTTTTTCAAAGAACGACAACTCTCGATGCTATGCCCTTGGAAATTGGAGTGGTACGTGCATCGTGCAGTAGGATCAAAGCTTCTTGCACGTGGATCTGGAGTATATCCGGTGAGCGGCTCAATCAGGACAGAATGCTTTAGCCTTTCAAATAGACCTGCATAAGATTCTCCGATAGGGGTGAGAGCCTTTTCTCATTTCAGCAACCTCTCGTTCCTAAATGCCTGATTTGGCCTAAAACCTGACCCGGGGGGTTTTTGGTATGCTCGTGGGGGTGGATAGGCATTTTGTGGAGCTGGGTACTTGGAAAGTTAAGTATGTCTTTGGGAATTGTGTGGGAATAAGTAGCATCGGGGAGGGTCATATGGCGCACAAGGATATCCACGTGGTCGATGTTGAGACTGAGGGCGTTTAGCAAGGACGACCACTGGACTCTAACATTGGTGGGGCTCTACAACATCTTTTCTTTTCATGGGAAGATCACCCCGAGCAACTTGTTCACTCCATCTGAGCCAGAATTTCCTAAAACCTTCTTTAGGTTTCTCTTCTATCTGAGATATGGAGGAGTGATTCGGGACAATGTCTGTATTATTATGAAAGTGTCGCACAAAATTCTAAGCCATGTCGTCCCATGCATGCCACTTACTGACACCTTGACGGTCATACCATTCCAAGGCTGCCCCAGTCAAGCTTTTACTGAAGTATGCCATTAGCAAATCGTCTTTCTCGCCAACATTCCTCATTTCCTTGCAATACTCCTTCAGATGGACTACCGAATCTTCGCATTCCTTATTCAAGTTGAACTTTGGTACTTTAAACCCTGCGAGCAGTCGGACGTCATAGAGTGTACACAACTCTTGGTAAGACATGCTACCTCGGTCTCCCGTCTCTTGCATGTTCTTTAAGGATTGTTCTATGTTCTTTAGCCTCTCAGAACTTGGAGGAAGAGTGATGGAGATACTAGGGTGATCAGGAGACGCCAAAGTTTGGGTAAGGACAGCATCTGAGAAACCATGCGGTGGCGGTATGGGTGCCTTCCCAACCATCCAAGCCTGATACATGTCTGTCACATGCTGCCTCAACATTTTTACCTCTTCTACCAACCCGTTGTCCTGTTCAACCAGCTATTTTCGGGCATCGGTACCAACCCACTCAGTTCTGTTGTTCTCTGCCATTGTCGTTTGCCTTTGTGTTGCTGGGAAGCGTTACTTTAGAAGCACAAACTCACCACCTTTCTAAGGATTTGAAAAAGAACAAAATGGGAGCAACTTGTTAGCGTTAGGGCTTTTGACCAATAGGTAAACACTCATTAAGGATGCAATGCACCTAGGCAATTAACCCTTTCTATCATGCATTTGCTTCAGTTACGTGCGTCATTCCGACTTCTTATAATTGTACCCCTTTTGAAGGTCTCCCAAACTTTCCTTTATTTTCTTTGTTTCTCATTTTCTCTTTTCTATATTTTTTCTTTTCTTTTTGATGGTGGTCGAATCTTATGTGGATTGCCTACGTATCATGTCCCCACATGAATCAGACCGTGCGTAGTTCTGACAGGTAAGTGCCAAATGACTAGTAATAAAAAAAAATTGATTTTTTTTTCATATTTTCCATAAAAGAAAAATGTGTTTATTATGACACATTTAATATTACAGTATTAACGGACTCGAAAATACTCTAACATCAAAATGGCAATATAGCCTATAAATAGACTAACAGACTCTGACTGACAACTATAGATTTTTTTTTAAAATCATCATTGTTTCTTAAAAATTTTCACAAAATATCCGATTTTGTCAACACGGCCTTTCAGAACTTTGAAGAAGATTTAAAGGCTGTGTTTGCTAACCGGCCAAAGATTTTGAGAAATGACCAAAGACAGTCGTTCTCACAAAAATAGCCTTCCGGCGTCCTTTTGGGGACATTCGGCTATTTTGACAAGAATTACCTTTACTTATGGCAAAACAACGATATTTATTTTGCCATAAGTAAAGGTAATTCTTGTCCAAAAAAGATATGAGTTGCTTACATATCCCACATCCGGTGAGAATCAAACTTACGTAGTTCTGCCAATAAAACTACTATTTTTTAAAACAAAGACAATTTTTTTTTCAATAAACAAGCTATATTTTTTTTGAAAACAATATTATTTTTCTTCTTCCTTTTTTTAAATTTTATTTGTTTTATTTCATTTGGCAAACAGACTGTATTATTATTATTTTTTTATTTTTTTTATTTTTTTATTTTTTTATTTTTTAAAAAAAAAACAAGACTATTTTTCTCTTTTTTTTTTTCCAAATATTTGGCAGAGTTTCAACACTATTTGGGCATTGATATTTTTCAAAACAAATGATTAACCCTCTACACTGCTATTCCTTCTTCTTTTTTTTTCAAATTTTCTCAATATTCAAAGCCGGTCAGCATGCAAGTCCGAAGCAAATAAAATGCACGAGTAGTAAGTAAGATGCATCAGGATGGTCTTTTTTATTTCAGGTACACCTGTCCTAGACAGATCCAACCCCTGTGTTCAATCTCTAAGGTCAAATGCACGTGATGCAAATAAAACGTTCCTACTAGGGATATCCAGTTATGAGATTTGTTCTTCTAAGTTCAAATCTTATTGGAGAAAGCATCTAGACTGACTTACTCGAGCGGACCACTCAAGCCGAGGAGGGTCAGTGTACGGGTAGCATTGCTTTCCGGCTTAACTGGTGGTGCTCCCCGCCTAAAACATGTGTGACTAAATCCTTACCGGGTGCCAAGCACCTCGGCTATCTCAAAGAAAGCGGGCTATGTCAAGCAAATGCCTAATTTTAATTTCAAGAAGACTCAGAGGGAGGAAGGGATTCGTAACAGTTTATATACAATTCACCAAATATCAAAACGGTAAAGCATTTAGCACATATAGCATGAAACATGTAGAAAAATCAGATAATATACAATCCAAATACAACAAATATACCAAGCTTGAATTCTTGAACCCTGAACCAAAGTTCTGGGTTCTTATTCCCCAGCAGAGTCGCCAGAGCTGTCACACCTCCTTTTTACCTACACATCCCGGGAAGGGTATAATAAAGGGAGTTTTTCCAATTAAAGGACAATCGAAACGGGATTTATTTATTTAATTCAGAGTTGCCACTTGAGAGATTTATGGTGTCCCAAGTCACCGGTTGAATCCCGGATCGAGGAAAAGAATGACTCTGTTTAACAGTCCACGAACCAGAAATCCGAGTAAGGAATTCTGTTAACCCGGGAGAAGGTGTTAAGCATTCCCGAGTTTCGTGGTTCTATCATGGTCGCTCAACTGTTATATTTGCCTAAATTATCTGCTTTTATCACATGATGAACCTATGTGCCGATTTTAGTTTTTAACCGCTTTTATTCAATATTTATAAATAAAGTTGAACGTCGTTTAAAACGTGTCTTTGGATCACGTCACATGAAATGCACCCGCAATCATAAACACATGTTATTCAGCGTTTTGTGATTTGATTTGTGTTGCATGAAATGCGCACCCAGGTTTAAGAAAATAATTTTATTAGAATACGCGTCTAAAGTGACTAATGCATTATTATTTTGGAGAAAGCCGTGAAATTCGCTAAATGGCCCATCCCGAAATCTAAGTATTTTAGTATACATTTAACGAGGGCCCCACAATTTATGTGCTTTATTTGGCGGGGCTCATCTCATTATTATTTAAAAGGGAAAACCTAAAAGCAACTATGATTCTCTACTTTGTTTGTCTCTAAAAAAAAGAGAAATCCTAATTTATTCACTGTTTAAGAACTGTTTAATAATTGCAAAGAAAAGCCATATTCTCTTATTCAAATTTAATGAAAGGGTGATCATTAGAATCCTGGTGTTAAGACTCAGATTACTTATTTAGTTACTGGAAGCCGATCGTGACAACACAAAGCAAACCCGATTATTTTTATGTTGATTCGAGCCAAGATTACTAAATGGAATTACTGAACTTGCTACTGAAATGGAAAACACGATTATCATATGGATCTAACTTATGCTACCTTAAATTATTAACATGGAAATGATGAGCTCAAACTCCAATTTTACTGCCCAGTTTGTTCAAGTTTTTACCTACTCGCATGTTTCATTACACAGAAGGAACATCATTGAGACTACATTGCGCTAAGAAGTATCAAGGCCGATTATTCACATATGCGATACAACTTGATAGTTCAACATCTAGAACCGGGCTATTTACTTAAGGAAAACTTAGACTACACATGAAAGCTTCAAATAATTGTAACTGCTTTACATTTCACAACCAAACGAAAATGAGACAAGTTTAAAGACCAATTCCCTCAGCACATAAACTGAACAGCCAACACCTAAAACAGCCCAATCATAGTCCAGTCTCAGTCCAATTATACAGTTGCATACAAATTGGAATTAAACTACAATAAGCTGTTGTGTCTAAACTATTTAGGCATCAGTACATGTAGTCCAAACAGATAAGGTTCAAGAAGCAAAAGGTAAGCATTTTCAATTTTTGTATTCCCACTTCAAATCAGCACCATTACATCAGGAAAGAAAGAAATTACCTGGAAATTTGTGAGCAATAAAAAGAGAAAAAGGGGTCAGCAACAAAAGGTAACAGGCAGCAGCAACTTTGGAATTCAGAATAGCTCAAAACTAGTCTTAAACTGGTATAACACTCGACCACAGCCCATAACCAGTTTTAAAACCCACATAGCAACAGCAAACACCCACAACAGACTCTACTGAACTTAACTGAAACAAGAACTCAATGGAACAGTGATACTTTCAACATTTTCCTCTGTTTTTTAAGCTTTAATACTCTCTCAATTCTCTCTCAAACTGTTGAAGAACTCAGTTTAAAAGCTTTCAAAAAATGATAACTTTCGAAAGTTCTCTAAACTCTTTAACTTCTCCAATCCTGATTAAATACTCCAAAACTGATAACAAAAGCTGTCTCAACTTTGTCTTCCTGCCTTTCAAAGGGAGAAACTGACGGCCTTATCTCTCTATTTTTCTAACACTCATTAAGGATCCTCTTTCTCAACTGACTCTTGAAGTATGTCTTTTTAAAACTGAACCTCAACCCTCTCTTTGTGTTCAAGTTCTCAAAACTGATTAAAGGCTCTCAAGAACTGATCTTTTCAAAAAGCTAGCCAAAGCTCTCAAAGAACTCCCTAAGACTGATCAAAGAAGCCCCCTAACTCTGTCCAAACTCCCTCTATTTATATGCAAACCACAAGCCCCTTTATAGCTCTTAGGAGCACTTACCTATTAAGAAAATGAATCAGCCCATCATATTCCCTGATTTTTCCCACTACTATATGTCTCATTCTATTTTTAATTCACTTGTCCCCCACTAACCTTTATCTTTTCTTTATTTAAAGTTCAAACAGGTATGGGCACCCGTTTCTTAATCCATTTCCTTTAAACCCCATGATGTCCCTAATTTCCCTGTCCATAATGTATTAATCAATGCATTAATTTAATGGTCATACTAGTACTTTACTGACAGAACACTTAAATTAACTATTTTTAAACTTTTTAAATCCTAAAAATACCCTCCTGACATCCCCGGAACTCCTGTCCTATCCCAATCTAATCCTTTTAACCTGTATTACCCTTCAGCTATAATCAATTCAAGCCTATCAATTGACTAATTAGATACATGAAACTAACTCCCAATCAACAACATTAGGACAATTCAACAAGGTCAGATTCATATCAGAACAAACTTAACAAAACAAACAAGTAGATTCGAATCACTAAACTCAATCATCAATTGAACTCAAATAAAATCCAACAACAATTCAACCAAGATGAGGGATTCAATGATTCAAGACAAAAGTCATATTGGATTATTAAGGTCAAAAATTGATTCACACAGATACATGAGAATAAGCTACCTATATTGGGAACAAATATAACTCTAAATTAACCTCGAACAAAATGCTGGAACAGAAAGTATACTAGCTATGAGCCCTGAGGCTGAGAATACAAAGGTCAGAAGATAAAACAACATCCAATAACTTGAAGAGGATAACTGAACTATAGACATAAACGGACCAATCGACGAAACCATTTAATTGATTCAACATATGCCAATCAACAAAAATGAGAAAAATTGGACTAGAAAAGGTATGAAAGAGGAGTAGAATTAATTGACAGAAGTGATGAACTAAAACAGAACTTAATCAGATAAACAAATAAGAGAAAAGAGAAGAAATACGTCAGAAACTATAGGCTAAACTCTAATCCGTTCCAATCGAAACTTCGACTTGAGGTTTGAAGCACGGAACGAACCTTAATCGAGTGTTCTCGACTGAGAACACATGACTAAGGTCGGCCAAGACCTCAATTTTTCCTTTTTGAATCGATTTCTAGGCTTTGGTTCCTTTAGGGTTCATTTAGTTGATTCGAAATCCGATAATCTCTACTAAGATTCTAGTAGAACTATCATGGGTTTTGGGACGAGGGTAGCTTGGGGTTCAGTGGTGTAACTTTGGGACTGATTGGCTAGGTTTAGGGTTCGAGGGATCGTCTCTGATCTAAGATTCGAGACGCTCCGCCATGATTCGAGGGATGAGGGAAATGGATTTGGAGAGAGGGTGGTTTGGTGGCTCAGGGGTGTTATTTTGGTGGTCGTCGGCGTCGTTGCCGCCGGGTTTTAGGCAAAGGGGAGGGGTGGCGACTAGGGTTTCGTGGGGTGTTGGGGTCTCTAAGGAGAGACGAAGAGGGTAAGGGGGGTCTGAAGGGGCTGGGGTCTGTTTTGGATATTTATATGGGTGGGTTGAGTGAATCTAAGCCGTTAGATCTAATGAGATCAACAGTTTGGATCACTTTACTAATCTAAAACGAGGTCGTTTTGGCTGGTTGGGATTGGATCGGTCTGGAACAAAATGGGTCGGGTAAAGACCGGGTTATGAGGAAGAATTTTGATCGTTGGATCAAACCAATTCTATGGTCCAGATTAAAAAGGCTTAAACGACGTCGTTTGGATAATTCCAGGGACGGACCGAACCGTTCGATTGAATGAGATTGACGATACATATTATAGTGACAAAACGATGTCGTTTGGGTTGGCGCTGGGACGGACTGAACTGGACCGGGTAGGGGTGAAATTTGGGTTGAAATTGATTTGGTCCTAGGATTTGAACGTTTGGGCTAGGGAATTTTTAGCCCAATTCCGACTTCCTTCATTTCTTTTCCTTTTCTTTTATTTCCTAAAATCAAAACTAAAACTCCTAATTAAATTATAAGCCAAAATTACCTTATAAAATACCATTAACTCTAAGTAATAATTACCACAAATAACTAAACACCAAGCTAAAAGAAAAAAATCATAAAATTTGAAACTAAACACTAAAAATGCCAAGTACGCTATTTTTTGCGATTTTTCATTTTTTATAAAACAACCACTTACTTAATTAATCCTAAATGTAAATGCAACATATTTTTGTATTTTTTATTTATTTAAACACATAAAAATGCATGGACACAAGCAAATAATGATATAAAATATTATGAAAATTCACCAAAATGCACACAATAAAACAGACAATTTTTGTTTTAATTTTTTTGGGAGTAGTTCGTATGGGGCAAAAATCACGTGCTCACAGTTATTTTCTATTGTATCGTATCGTATTGTTACGTTAAATACAATATTTTTTTTGATTGTTACTTAAATTTTATTGTATCGTATCGTTAGATCCGTCGTTACATAACGATGAAATGTGCCACTTTATGTAACGACCGATTTGGTGTGGTCGCGTCGTTTTCTTATGTTTTTCTCTCAATCCCACACTTTATTATTATTAAATAATTTTATTTTATCATTTACCCTACCTTTTTATATACAGTATCATAATTTTTTATAATATTATAAGTTTATTCATCATATTATTGGTGCATGATACCATGAAACGATGATAAAACGACACAATCTATCCAAACATTATATTCATCAAACGATACAATACAGTACGATACAATATGATACGATACATTATGAAACGATATGTAACAACCATCCAACCAAAGTGTTACTTCCTTCTTTAGAAAGTCTTTCTCTTAGATCCTTAATTTTTAAAAATACAAAAATATTTTCTTTTAATTTTTCTCAAAATCCAAAAATATTTTCTTTCTTCTTTAGAAGTTTTTCTTTAGAAATTCTTAGAAAAAAAATTGAAATTCAAAAAAAAAATTTTAAATAAAAAAATGTTTTCTTCTTTATAAGTCTTCCTTTAAAAAATTTTTTAAAGAAAGAAAAAAAAATTCAAAATACAAAAAAAAAAATTCCTTTATTCATAATCTTCCCGAACTACGCAGGATCTGATTCATGTAGGGTCATGATATGTAGTCAATCCCCATCGGATTCGATCATAGCCATAAAATAAGTTGAGTGAAAAATAAGTAAAAAAAAACAATGAACAAAAAATAAAAACAAAAGTGAAAAAATGTTGATAATATGGGGCTGACTAAGTCCATTCTAACATGTCTTTTGTTTTGAATTATGAAGAAATTTTGAGGTGGTCGGTTTGTGGTAAGCAGAAAGCACAAGATTTAAAGAAAAATGATAACTGACATCGAAGCTGTTACAAGTGCTCAAGAGACTCAGGGTCAGAGGGTTCAACAAAAGTCTACTGTGGTTGAGGAAAATAGAATACTGAAACAGCAAATGGCCAAAATGTGTCAAGCATGGGCCAATGGCCAAGGTCAGCCTTGTCATGAGTCACAATTTGCTACACAGCAAGAGCAGTTCACTCTCCTAAGTTCCACTTGTACTCGTTTGATCTTCCTGCAAACATTGAGAAGCCTTCCCGAAAGATGGTACAGGAAGAAATGACCCAAAGAGTGAAAAGCTTAGAACAACGGTTGAAAAACATGCAAGGGTTGGCAGGTCAAAAGAGTGTTGACTTCAAAAATCTATGTATATTCCCCGATGTCCACTTGCCGCCTGGTTTCAAGATTCCTAAATTTGAAAAGTGTGATGGACATGGAGACCCATAGCCCACCTGAAAAGGTATTGCAATCAACTGAGAGGTGCGGGAAAAAATGAAGAATTGCTTATGGCTTATTTTGGGGAAAGCCTTATGGGAGTAGACTCAGAATGGTTTATGGATCAAGACACGTCTCACTGGTATATTTGGGATGACATGGCACGGGCCTTTGTCAAACCGTTCCAATACATCATTGACATTGCCCTATACCGCAATTCCCTTTCAAACCTGAAGAAGAAACCAAGTGAAAGTTTCAAGGAATATGCCATTAAATGGAGAGAGCAAGGAGCTATAGTTAAGCCACCCATGGATGACCACGAGCTAATCACTGTCTTCCTTCAAGCGCAAGATCCAGATTACTTTAAAAACATGATGTCCGAAGTTGGCAAATCTTTCTCCGAAGCAATCAAAATGGGAGAAATGGTAGAGAATGGTCTTAAGACAGGGAAAATTATAAGTCAAGCAGTTTTTGAAGCCGCAACTCATTCTGTCCAGGTTGAATCTGATAATTTCAGTGACACAAATGAGAAGGATGAAGAAATCATGATAACAGGGTCGGGAAGAAGTCCCAGGAGAACATCTCGAAGGTATGCGCAACCTCATCAGGTTTTCCATGACTCCCCGGAGCATTACTATCCACCTCAGAACCCATCATACTCTGTTGATCTACCTCAGTATGTTGTCCAGCCACCAAATCACCCAAGAAGGCGAGCACGAGCATCACAAAATGTCCACCAGCCTCCACAAAATTTTCAAGTGCCTTATAACCCACATCCATGCCAGGGGTACAGAAGGGAACAAAAGTTGAAAGATAATTTTACACCAATAGGAGAGTCTTATGCAACTTGTTTGAGAAATTAAAGCAGCATGACATGATTGCAACCATTCCTCCAAATCATGTGAACCCACGTGCAAGAAGCTTTGACCCTTCTAAAAGGTGTGAATACCATTCCAATGCCCAGGGGCACAATGTCGAAAGCTGTCGGGATTTGAAAAGAGAAATAGAAAGGATGATCTAGGAAAATCTAATTGTGATCCAAGACAGTGGCACCCAGAATATCGCGTAGAATCCTGTACCTGCACATGATGATGAACAGTTTGTGGGGACGATGCCTGGTGACATGGCGCATGAGAATCCTCTCGGGAACTTGCTAACTGGAGTTAATGATTTTGAAATTGGAGAAGGCTCTGGTGATTCTGATGAGCAAATTTGTGGCTAAATGTCAAGCTTTGCAATTGAAAAGTCATTCTCTCCTCACTCGGAAGGAATCTTGGTAGCTTGTTTTGATGTGTTTTCTGTTATCTGGGTTATTTCAGGGTTGTGATCCAGATGTTATTTGTTTTGTTGAGTCAAACCCTTCTATCGTTCTATTGTGTTTATATGAATCGTGTCTGTCTGTTTTGTTGCTCTTTTCATTATTTGGGTTACTTTAGGGTGTAACTCGGATTTTAGGTTGTTTGTTTAGTTGTCAAACCCTTCCATACTTATTCATTAAAATACAGTTTGTCCTTTCGTGTCATTCTATTTCCCGTTCTTTTCTCGCTAGTTCTAATGACATAACATTCATACAGAAATTTTGGCTAGATCTTAGAAAATGATTTGATCTGGAATTGGATAATTGAAGAAAAAAAAGAAAGGCTTTTGAGGATGAATAAAGAGTTCAAATACTTTGGAATTAAGGTCGAGTAAAATTCACCTTCAAATCATTGTGAAGATCGGGCTTGAGGATGTTTAATCAATTAAAGTTTGATGGAAAGTTTGACACTAAGGGATGGAAAGTGTCTTGTGACCACGACATACCAAGAAGAAAGACATGTTCGTCAATGCTGTGATCGCGAAAAGATACTATATTCGGCGTTCTCGAGGTTGGGAGGCCCTTTTTCTGCTACCCAAGACACTTTATACCCTTTGTCATCCTTTGAGCCTATGTTATTTTCTTTGACCACCCTCTTTTGGAATCAAGTTTAGAGTCAAGAGTCAAAAAAAAAATGAAAAAAGGGAAAAAGGAAAAGGAAAAAAAAATCCATGTCCCAAGAGTACAAACTGGGGCAATTCTTAAAAAAGTTCAAATGAAAAAAGAACGAAGAAAGAAAAGAACTATCGAAAGTCCATGCCCTTAGAAGATAGAAGCTGTGGCAAACAAAAACAAAGAGAAAGAAAAAGAAGAAAAAAAAAAGAAAATGAAAAAGACAGGGGAAAGAAAGTTGAAAAATAGTTAGGTCTGATGTTTGAACTACGTTAGACCTGATTCCTTTTAAAAAAAGGATACGTAGGCACCCTCACGGTTCGGTCCAACCAAATAAGAATTCAAGAAAAAATTCAAAAAAAAAAATCCCTAGTATCTGAAACTGGGGCAAAAAAGTTTATTTCACTTTTGAAAGAGTCGATTCTAAAAGTTGTAAGTCTACAACCCCTTACTCTGAGTCAACTTTGAGCCGTCATGCCGACCCTTTCTTCCTACCCATATCAAGAACCTTCCAAATAAAGACCTCCTGATCAACCTTCAAGAATGCCAAGAAAAGCAGGCAATTAGCAACGGTTGTCATGCGACATAAAACACTGTCAAGTTGCTCGCAAAAAAAGAAGGGGAAAGAAAAAGAAAAAAGAGGGAAAGAAAAAGAAAAAGAAAAGTAAGAGAGTCTTATTAGTGAAAACCCTCACGGGCACTGTAAGATGACAGTAAGCAGAGATAAACAAATGAGAGAGACTTGCTGGTGAAGACCCTTCGAGGCACCACTAGTCAAAAGTGAGTCGTGAAGCTGATGCAAAGAATTGGCACGAACAAGCCCGACTTCAAAGCTCATAAGAATGGTGAAAGGGAAGATTTGGTCAGTTTGATAGATCGACCGTTAAGTCCAAAATGCATGTCATGATCATTAAGGCTAGTTATTGAAAAAAAAGAAAAAAAAAGAAGAAAAAAAAGAACTCTTCCTTCCGTCCTTCCGACAAGGGAATTTTCTTGTTAATACTTGTTCCTTTGCATCATTGTGTCCTTCACTCTGAGTCAGTCCTTGTCGAAACAAGTAAGAAAAGATTTCAAAATCTACTACCAGTTTTTGAGTTGCATAAAGTAAATTTGGCCAACACTCATTTGTTACTGTCAACATGCCTTGAGGATTCATGCAAAGGCTCCCCCAAAAGACTCTTGTCAGCCTACTTGGCGCAAGCAAAGATAACTTGTGATTCTCTCTGATAGACAAATTGCTCAAAAAGCCGGAAGTCATTCAAGATATCAGAAAAGGTCATCTGAGCAAAGATCTCCAATCGGGACAAGGCTGATTGAGCCACAAATACAAATGGTAATGGGTGTGAAGCAATCATGGTTGATGCAGAGCAAAAGTCTCTTGAAACCGACTCAAGCTGATTGAGCAGAAGCCAAGCTGCCCAAGATTCAAGGCCACAAACCGACCACCATTTTCAATACTGATAAATTTTTTTTTGTTTGCAACAGGAACAAAGCAGTGCAAGAAAAGTGATTTTTTTAAAAAAAAATAAGGGATAGAAAAGAGAAAAAAGAAAAAAAAAAAAAAAGAAGAAGCAGAGAAGAGCCGACAAAGGAAAGTTTCTCAAATCTTTGCCTTTATTTGTCTTGCTATTGTGTATAAAATCTTGCCATTGATATTCACATTTTTCCTCCTAGGATAAAAGTCCTAGTCTGATAGATTTTCCTCCCAATATAAATCTTAGTCTGATGAATCTTTCTTCTAAGATAGGTACCCTAGTCTGATGAATTTTCTCCTCGGATTGAAATCTTAGTCTGATGAATTTTTTTCTAAGATAGCAAAAAAAAAGGGACCTAGTCTGATGAATTTTCTCCTAGGATCAAAATCTTAGTCTCATAATTTTTTCTCCTAAGATAGGTACCCTAGTCTGATGAATTTTCTCATAGGATAGTCTAGTAAATTTTTTTCCTAAGATAGAAAAACAAAAGACCTAGTCTGATGAATTTTCTCCTAGGATCAAAATTTTAGTCTGATGAATTTTTTTCCTAAGATACAAAACCTAGTCTGATGAATTTTCTCCTAGGATCAAAATCATAGTCTGATGAATTTTTCTCCTAAGATAAAAAAAAAGACCTAGTCTGATGAACTTTCTCCTAGGATAGAAATCTTAGTCTGATGAATCTTTCTCCTAAGGTAGAAAACCTAGTCTGATGAATTTTCTCCTAGGATAATTTGAAAAAGAAAAAGGATGTCTCAAAAAAAAAAGGTCATTTGTTCATACCTTTGAAAAAAAAAAGCGTTTGAGAAATTTGTTTAAAAGAATGATTTTCTCAACAACAAAAATGCGTTGTTTTTTCCAAAAAAAAAATCCTTCTTGGTTCATTTTATCATAAGTACACAATTTAGCAGTCTCATTTTTCCAACATAGGGCGCCAATCCCTTGTTGAGATTTTTAGACACAGGGTCTCCATTCCCTAGTCGTCTTTTTGCAAATATTAGGGCTCCAATCCCTAATTTGAGATTTTAGACACAGGGCCTCCATTCCCTAGTTGCCTTTTTTTTTTTCCAATATTAGGGCTCCAATCCCTGAGTTGAGATTTTTAGACATAGGGCCTCCATTCCCTAGTCGCCTTTTTTGCCAACATAGGGCCTCCATTCCCTAGTTGATAATTTTAGATATAAGGCTCCATTCTCTAATATTTTCTCCTAAAGATACACAATCCTTATTTTAGCACTTTCAAAATTTTTTTTTAGATTTTTGTTACAAATAACTCACGAAATTTTCCTAGTGAAAACTAGGGCAGAAAATTTCGTTCGTTTGCTTGTTTTTGGTGTCTGAGCAGGTTTTACCTCGAGGCACAAGATTCGAGATGACCTAAAAACAAAAATGAATCTCAATCCAAAATAAAGAAAAGAAGAGAACAGAACAAAAAGAAGTGAACTCAGAGTGCTGAAGCGAAAAGGATGCGGACTGCTCAAAATTTGATTGAAGTCACAAGTTTCGCATGTCCCGCCTTGTTCCAAAATCCGAAGAATAAACCAGCGGTTGCAGTTAAAGAGCATCAAGATTCAGATTGGAGTCTACAGCAAGAACCAACTAAGACTCAAGATCAAGCTTCAAGAGATTTATAGGCAGGAATCTTGTAACTCGTAGTTGATAGGTTTAGCTAGATTAGCTTCTTATTTTTCTTTCTGGTATATTAAGGAGCTCAACAAGCAGAAACAACAGCAACAATAGTGAAATCACAGCTTCCCGGTAGCCCCAGCTACCAAAACTTCCAGAACTACACTGACCCGATTCCTTTATTTCCAAGGATATGCAGGCAACCTCTGAAGAAAGGTTCGGTCAGACTCTTTTCAAAAATGCTTCTTATGGAGTTTCGAACGGGCAAAAATCCCTCATATTGCTCACTTTATCTTTGCCCGAAAATTTTTCATATTTCTGAGCAAAGAGGGGCAGCTGTAAGCACGTAATATTTGCCCTATATGAATTACTCCTACAGAATCCCAAGAATATAGATTTTCTTAATTATTTGCTATTTTTAGGAATTTTTGTAGAATTTTATTAATTGTTTGCATTTTTGTGCATTTTTATGTTTTATTTAAATCATGAAAAATGCCAAAAATATCACGCATGGCATTTAGGCTTTATCTTTAATTTTTTAGGATTAATTAGTAATTATTTATTTTATAAAAATCGAAAATCACAAAAAGACAAAAAGTGCTTCATTTTCACTTTTTTCTTTTATTGATTTTTCTCTTTTAATTTAGAATTAAGTAGCTTTTATAATTTTTATAATTAGTTAATTAGTTTAATTTTACATTTTTAGATAGTCTAGGATTTGAATTTTAGGATTTTTAATTAAAGAAGAAGAAGAAAAAGAAAAAAAACGGAAAAGGAATGAAAGAGGAGTTTAAATATGAATTGGGCTAATTCTTGTACCCAAATTAGGCCCAAATCCAAGCCTAAAAAACTATCCAAACCTGTCCAAACCACCCAGGCCCAAAAAACTGACCCAACCCGCTAGGCCCCAATATCAAACAAGTATAGACCTAATTGGGATCAGACTTGGAGGCATTCCCTATCTCAAGAACAAGAGCGCTGCTCCCTGTTCTTCTTCTGGATTCCCTCATCATCTAAAAGAACAAAAGCTTCCCGATAAAAAAGAAACTGCTTCATCTATCGTCTCCAAATGAACAACGCTACTGCTGACCCCTAATTTAAAGACACTTATTAGGGATCAAGAGACCCACGGTTAGAAATTCCCCCCAAAGCACCTTCATCTTCACCCCAAAAGAGAAACACCATAGTAATAGCTAAAAAATACAGAGGTAGATATGGAAAAGCCGAGAACATGAAGAAACTTGGGATTTTCAAAGATTTGAAGAAAAACTAATTTCAAGGCTCAAATTTCTCTTCTTCCTGGATGTATATAAGCTATAGAATCTCAGTGTTGCGATCGTTGTTGCTGCTCCTGCCGATTTTCGCTGCATTATCTCCTTAATTTCTGGTTGTTCAAGTTTTATTTCGGATTCGAGGTTTTGAGGCTATGTGCTGCTGGTTGTTGCAGCCTCTATTTCGTTGAGCTCGATATTTTGTTGAAAGCAGGTACTACATTTGGTCGAATAATATAAAATTTCAGATTTGCTTGGATGCGAGTTGTATGGACTTATTCATGTTTCCTCTGTTTCATTCCTTGATTGGTAGCTATTTTCGTTTATTTTTTATATGTTGCCGAAATATTTTAAAATTGGAATCGAGGTGTGCCGCGCCAAATAGAATCTCAAATGCGTGGCCCTCATTTAATTACTTCTTTTAAAATCCTTAGAGCTCGAGGCATCCATTTAGGAAATTTCCATGGCCCTCGCAAAGTTAACAATGCGTAGTTGCTTTAGACGCGTTATTTTAATAATATTACCTTCCTAAACACGGGCGTGCATTTCATGTGACCCAAATTCAAATCTTAATAACGTTGAATAAAATGTGTTTCGGATTGCGGGTGCATTTCATGGGACGCGGTCTAAAGACATGTTTTAGACGACGTTAAGGCTTCTTTTAAAATAAATAAAAGCGGTTATGAAGTTAAAATCGAACCGTAGGCTAAAATATGTATTAAAATAAGACAATAGGCCAATTATAATAGTTTAAGCGACCGTGCTAGAACCACAGAATCCGGGGGTGCCTAACACCTTCCCTCGGGTTAATAGAATTCCTTATTCAGAATTCCTGGTTCGCAGACGTCACAAAGAAATTTTCCTCGATTTGGGATTCAAAATAAACTAGTGATTTGGGACACCAAATAAACTATCCCAAGTGGTGACTCTGATAAATAAATAATTCCATTTCAAATAATATCACTTAAAGTGGAAAAACTCCCTTATATACTATCCTTCGGGGTGGTATGTAAAAAAAAGAGGTGTGACATCGCTGAGAGAGAGGAATACCGCAGGCGGTTCGAGTATGTTCAGTAGGTATCTATGATTGTTATTCAGTACGAGACTAGGTTTATTGATTTGGCTCGTCATGCTCTTGTTATACTTCCTACGGGGAGAGAGAGAGAGAGAGAGAGAGAGAGAGAGAGAGAGAGAGAGAGAGAGA
>MU681601.1:107534-130089 GCA_026770625.1 Nicotiana glauca
TATTAAGGGACCGACACACCCTATTAGATTGCAGATGGCTTAGAAGACAAGGAGCGAGATATCTTTTCAGGATACGGTCAATGTGGTCAGGCGAATTGAGATGGTTTTAGCTCAAGGGAGTGGTCGGGGGTCTGACAAGAGGCCTCATTATTTTGGTAAGTTCAGTGGTGCCTTATTCTTTTGCTAAAGGCCATCCTCCCAGGCCATTTCATTCAGCACTTCAGTCTTCTCACGGTGCTTCAGGTGGTCGTGGTCCTCATATGCAGTATTTTGGTTAGCTACCCTACAGTGCATCACTAGCACCTATCAGCAACCGTGGTCTTGTTATACTTCTGGCGGTCCGAGGAATATTGATAGATTTTGCCCTCGAGCATCGATAAGTTCTCAACATCAGGGTTCTCATGCCATGGTTTCGGCACCGGGCATTCCACCGCCCCGTCAGCCAGCTAGAGGTAGGGGTAAGGCAGCTATAGGTGGAGGTCGAGGTATTAGAGGTGGAGGTCAGGCTGCTAGAGGTAGAGGCCAGCCAGTAGGGGGCCGTCCTAGGGATGTAGTTCAGAGTGGTGGGGCCCAAACCCGATGTTATGCTATTCCAGCCAGGCCTAAGGCTGAGTCATCCGATGTAGTTATCATAGGTATGATTTCAGTTTGCAATAGATATGCTTCAGTTCCATTTGATCCAGGGTCTACATACTTATATGTGTAATCTTATTTTGCTCCACATTTTGTTGTGCCTCGTGATTATTTTATTTTTCCGGTGTATGTCACGACCCATTTCAATAATAGGTCATGAGGGTGCCTGACACCCTTGTCAGGCAAACCATCGCGGAAACATTATTGAAATTCTTGTGTTATTTCTAATCAGAAATAGGTGGAATAAACACTTAACTTGTAATTTAAACCAAAGGGTGAAATACTATAAATTATATAATTACACAACCCCAAAATAATTGTCTACCAAAGTGTGTGCCAGAACCTGGTGTCACAAGCTACAGGCAACTAGTAGAATATACAAAAGATCATCTACATCCCACTGTCTGAGATAAAGAAAGACAACAAAAGGTAAAGGAAGACTCCATCCGGCTGCTGAGTGGCATAGGAAGGGAAGCAACTCACCGTGAAAGTCTCTGCCACAAACTCAGGGACGCGTACTAGATCAGTAACCAGATGTATCAGCCTCAGATCCTGTACAATTAAGTACAGAAGAGTAGTATGAGTACATAAACAATATGTACCCAGTAAGTATCCTGTCTAATCTCGAACAAATAGAGATGAGAGGTCGACTTGATATCTACTAGGGTCAAGATAATATTATAATAATGTGCTATATAAAGCATGAAGATTTCCATTATGTCACACCTCCTTTTTTACACACCTACCCCGAAGGATAAATGTATAAGAGAGTTTTTCCATTTAAAGTGACATTATTCAAAATGGGATTATTTATTTATTCAGAGTCGCCACTTGGGATAGGTTTGGCTTTTGGTGTCCCAAGTCACCGGTTTATCATGAATCCGAAATCGAGAAAAATTTCGACTTCCCGAATGGAGTCTGCGAACCAGAAATTCTGAATAAGGAATTCTGTTGACCCGAGGGAAGGTGTTAGGCACCCCCGAATCCCGTGGTTCTAGCACGGTCGCTTAAACTATTATAATTGGATAAAAATATAATTTTAATACAGGTCATCCTATGGTGTAATTTTTAAATTATTTACCGCTTTTAGTTAATAATTAAATTTTTAAGGAAAGTGAACGTCATTTAAAACGTATTTTTGGATCACGTCACATGAAATGCACCCGAATCCTCGACATATTTTATTCGACGTTTTGGGATTTGGATTTGGGTCACATGAAATGCACACCTGAGTTTAGGAAGGTAGTATTATTAAGTAACGCGCCTAAAGCAACTAACGCATTGTTAACTTTGCGAGGTCCATAAAAATTCGCTAAATGGCATGCCTCAATCTATCCTTAGGGTATCATAATTATGTCATGCGAACGTGTACCATCACAACAATTTGATTAAAAATAGCTAATATTGCTCACGGTTGCAAGGGTAGTCTGTCTTGAATGCCGAATATGCCTCAAACTACAATTCACCAAATGCTAATTCCCTTCGTGGTTAATGAATAAACATAGATTATTAATTGGATTGTGGTGCTGGGAAGTTAAAATTTATTAGATATCACATTGAAAGCCTCCAAATGATCCGAACGAGGATATAATCATGTTAACAATCCAAAACGACCCCTTCATGGCTTTTCTGAAATAGCAAGCCTTTATTAGGATGAACGAATGAGTCTCACTACACATTGAAAATCTCAACTAAAAATGTAAAACACTAACGGCTCAACTTCTGATCAAATCAGTTGATGCAATTATAATCACAATAATTGATCCCTGGCCTATATTTGAATCTAAAATTACGTATGAATTAATTACTGAAGATTCTCATATCTAAGTTGGCATATAGAAAGGTATGTAGGCTCAGTCACATGTTATTTTAACTGATAAATTTTCAACCATTCTTTTCGTAATTCATGAATGTAAGGTTTTTAACTAGTTCATGACCAAACAAAATGAACACTAAAAGAACGTTTCAAAAAATATAAAGGCGCAACATCAGGCTTCACCGAATTCATTCAGCATGTCCAGATAACTTGCAAAATCAATCATATAAATCAAAACTGGAGTACAAGGATTCTATGTGTACCGTAATATCCGGCAAATGGCAGAATGAGGAAGCCAAATAAAGGCAAAGAAAAGAAGCAGGAAACTCAATGCACAGGGACAACAACAACCAGCAAATTCTTATACCTACACAGAATCCTAGAAAATATGCAGCAACTAAGCTCGGACAGAACCAAACGAAGACTCGGACACAACCTCGAACTTCAACGTCCGACTTTACCCGGAATCTCAAAGGCAGAAGGAAACAAATTGGTAAGGAGGGAGCCAATTGACGCAACGAGAGAGCATCCACTAGCAGCGAGCGACGCCGGAATCAACGACCGATGGGGAGAAGTGGAAGTAACACCGATAATTTGAGCTTGCTAGTGGGACTGTAGCTGTGGTGTTGGGCTCCTAAGGCTGCGCAAATGGAAGAGTGAAGGGAGTTAGGCATTCTCTTTTGGGCAAAATGAATCAGTCGTTGCTTCCCATTGTCTCTGTGTGTGCGCGTTAAGGAAGATGATGAAGAAGTAGAATGATGGAGGGTCCCCTTTTTTTGCACTGCAGCGGCTGATTCTTATAGGCTTTTTAGGTGCATAGGGTGTTTTCTAATGTAGTGGGGGTGTGTGGGGGAGTATTTTTGGGGGAAGGTCTTATGTGGAGAATATTTTTGGGAGGAAGGTCTTATGTGGGGAAATATTTTTTGGAGAAATATTTTTGGGGGGAAAGTCTCATGTGGGAGAGTTCTTCCAATTCTTCTTTTTTTATTCTCAATTTTCTTTTTATCTATCTTTTTTTTATTAAAAGTTCTAGAATTAAAAATCCTAAGAATATAAAATTATACTAATTATAAAATTATAAAAGCTACTTAATCCTAAATTAAAAGAGAAAAATCAATAAAAAGAAAAGGTGTAAAAATGAAGTATTTTTGTGATTTTTAATTTTTATAAAATAAGTAACTATCGATTAATCCTAAAAATATAAAAGTAAGGCCTAAATGTCATGCGTGATATTTTTGGTATTTTTTATGACTTAAACGTGCACAAGATAAAAATTCTACAAAATCCTATAAAATGGTAAATAATTAGAAAAAATCTATTTTCTTGAAATTTGTAGGAGTATCTCGTATAGGGCAAAAATCACGTGCTTACAGCTGCCCCTCTTTGCTCGAAGACACGAATGGTTTTCGGGCAAAGATAAATGAGCACCATGAAGGATTTTTTCCTACTCAGCACTCCATGAGAAGCCTTTTGAAAACCGTCTGACCGAACCCCGCTTCAAATGCTGCCTACATATCCTTGGTTATAAAGGAATCAGGTCAGTGTAGTTCTGGAAGGTTTGGTAGCTGGACTACCAGGAGCTGTGATTTCACTGTTGTTGGTGCTGCTACTGCTTGCTGACCTCCTTATTACACCAAATGGAAAATCAAAGCTAAGTTAGCTATGCCTATCAACTATGAGTTACAAGATTCCTATCTATAATTCTCTTGAAGCTTGATCTTGAGTCTTAGATGATTTTGCTATAGACTTCGATCTGAATCTTGATGCTCGCAAGTTGTATGTGTTTACTTCTTCATGCAGTATTAGGTCACAATAGGATAAGCGGAGCTTGTGACTTCAATAAGGTTTTGAGCAAACCGCACCCTTACTTGCTTCACATTTGAGTTCATTTCTTTTTGTCTTTTCTTCTTTTCTTGATTCTGGATTGAGATTTATTCCATTGGTCATCTCACACCTTGTGTCTTGAGGTTGACCTGCTTAAGATACTAAAACAAAAAAACAAACGAAATTTTCTGCCCCAGTTTTCACTAGGAAAATTTCATGAGTTAGTTGTGAAACATATCTAAGCAATCAAATCAGGATTGTGTAGGGAGATCCTCGGTTTGTTTGGCCGGGATTTGGAAAGAAAAGTCTCCTCGGTTTTTTGGCCGGGAGATCCTCGATTTTTGGCCGGGATTTGGAAAGAAAAAGGCTCCTCGATTTTTTGGCCTAGAGATCCTCGGTTTTTTGGCCTGGGTTTGGAAAGAAAAAGCTCCTCGACTTTTTGGCCGGGATATCCTCGGTTTTTTGGCCGGGATTTGGAAAGAAAAGGCTCTTAGGTTTTTTGGCCGAAATTTGGAAAGAAAAAGCTCCTAAATTTTTTGGCCAAGAGATCCTCGTTTTTTTGGCCGGGATTGTGAAAGAAAAAGCTCCTCGGTTTTTTGGCCGGGAGATCCTTTATTTTTTGGCCGGGATTGGGAAAGAAAAAGCTCATCGGTTTTTTGGCCGGGAGATCCTCGATTTTTTGGCCGGGATTTGGAAAGAAAAAGCTCCTCGGTTTTTTGGCCGGGATTTGGAAAGAAAAAGCTCCTCGGTTTTTTGGCCGGGAGATCCTGTGTTTTTCGGCCGGGATTTGGAAAGGAAAAGCTCCTCGTTTTTTTGGCTGGGAGATCCTCGGTTTTTTGGCCGGGATTTGGAAAGAAAAAGCACCTCGGTTTTTTGGCCGGGATTTGGAAAGAAAAAGCTCCTTGCTACCATGATTTGTTTCTCTTGTGGGGTTTTCATTTTCATTTCTTTTTTTTCTTTTCTTCTTCTTTTTATATTTTCCTTTTATTTAGCAAAACGCATAAAAGAATTTCGAGAAAACTTCCTTTTTTTTGCTTTCCTGCTCCAAAGCTGTTTTAGCGCTTGCACATTTCATTTCTTTTTGGGTTGCACCTACTTCTTGCACGGTTGCTCTGAATAAGACCTGTTTTCAACAAAGAACGATTTGTTAATTTGAAACGGTGGTGGGTTTTGTGACCTTGATCATCCCAATCGCTCGATCCCGGCCCCTTTTTCATTGAAAACATTTCCGCTTGCTGGCTTTGAGGGTGAATCTCTTTTAAACCGACAGGTTTCAACTTTTAGGACTTCAAGATGAATCGCCCGTGTGAGCTCTGGCCTTTTCACTTTATTCTGCCCTTAGGAACTTTGCCTTTGACTTTCTTTCTTTTCAAATGTCTTTACTTTGAAAGCATCAATCACCATGGTCAATCGGGATTGGACTGACGCACCCGCTGAGGCTGGGTATTTTCTTTGGCTTTTGCCAGAGGACCCCTATAGAACCAGTCCTGCCACCTTTTCTTTGCAGTAATTCCGGAATCAGAGTTAAACCGAAAGGGATTCAAAGAAGAAATATACGAAAGGCAAGCAGATAAGTTTAAAGAGAAGCGTCCCTTTTGGGGGAAAAGAAGGACTTATCTGGGGTGTGCATGCTGGCTTCAAATGAACATGACATGCTTCTTGGACTGGAAGCCTGACCCACACAAGCTTTCCAACTTCTCGTGAACCCATTGATTCACATTTCACAACCAGGGCACATTGCTAGGACTCTTTCAATGATGAGATGTCTTATTTTCGGCCGACAACGCCCTTTGCGGGTTTTTGCCAATCGACCTCTCTCATTTCTCTTCTCACCGTCGCCGGATAGTGCTCTTTGCGAGTTGTCACTAAGCGGACTCTCTCATTTCATTTTCTCTACTCACCGTCGCCTTATGGTGCCCGAAGTTTTTCATCGATAAGACTCTCCCATTTTATTTCTCAATTTGAATTGCATCAGATTCCAACAATGATGTTTTTTACTTCCCTGCTTTTGCCAATTGATCGGAAGGACTTGGACAAGGTCTTTGGGATAAGAAGGATTTTGGGCAGAACTACAACTTTGGAATCATTTCAGCGGATTCACAGCCGAACCATCATATCATCTGCCCCAGTTTCAATATTTGGTGGAATTGGGATTTTTGTTTTGGTGTGACTGAACCTCAGCAAGAGGCTGCCTACGTATCCTTTCAGAATCAAGTCAAACGTAGTTCAAGCAAATAATTTTTGTTTTTGTTTTGTTTTTCTTCTTTTTTTTCTTTTTTCTTTTTTCTTTTTATTTTCTTTTTCTTTTTCTTTTCTTTTTATTTTTCTTTTCTTTTCTGTTTTTTCCCGATAGTACTTCCGGGTTCCAAAGAGGGTGAACAAAAAATCATAACCGGCTCAAAGGGCTTATGAAGGATTGATAGTGTTTGGGGTAGCGGGAAAGAAAGCCTTTGTCATCTCAATTACACAAAAGCCATCGCCGCAGGATGTCTAGACATAGTACCTTTTTATTGCATCTGCATTGTTTGCTGTTTTAATATTATTTCCCTCAATGTCTCCTAGATACAGTGCTCCTCTCAGCAATATTTCCAGATGATGTATGGACCTTTCCAATTAGGAGCAAACTTCCCTTTTGCTTCCTGCTGATGAGGGAGAATGCGTCTTAACACGAGTTGCACCATTTCAAAATTCCTGGGACGCACTTTCTCGTTACAGGCGCGAGCCATTCTTTGTTAGTACAACTGCCCGGATGTGCCCTGAGTACAGCACACTCTTTTGTTGTAATGTATGGACCTTTTCAACCCGCGAACTAATTTTCCTTCAATTGTTCCAATTCTTTGTTTTATTTTCTCAAGGTTACATTCTTTGCATTTCGACTCTTGATTTTTGATTTCGAAATCTGACAGCGTTTTGGGATCTAGGCATGAAGTCCGCAAGCATGTCATGTTATTTAAAGCTGCATTATTAGAGCTAAAGAGAAGAAATGAAGGAGAAAAAATAGCAAAATTAGAAAGAATAAAGAAAAACGAACGATGAAATATTGATTTTATTTTTTGGAATTTTTAAGATAACAGGGTTCACATTCGGGAATTTAAAGACAAGAAACTACAGGAAATATCTGAGTTACACCCTGGAATAACTCGGGATGCAGAAAAAGTGTCAGGGCTAATCTACCGGGACTCCCGCCTGATCGGGAATGACGTAGCCTTCCAGTTTTGGAGTTTAGCATTTAGTCCCATGTAGAGCACCTCAGCGGTGCTAGTCCCTTCTCCCGGCTGGACCATGTGGGTTTCGTATGGCATTTTCCTTATTGCCCCATGTATTTCCTCACTTTCTTCAGCCGTGAAAACCTTATCATCTTCCTCTTTGCCATACTTAGGCTTGAAAAAAAGTTTCATACAAATGTACCACCTCGTAATCGGCCATTTTCATTTTTTGAAAGAAAACTTCGGCTTCCTCAGCACTCACAGGCTTCTTAGGTAGGAAACGCCTTCTGGTGGCATTTTTTACCTCCTCTACATTTGAATATTTCTCAACAGAGGGGTTTTCTAGTAGCTCTCCCAAGATCTCTTTAACCTTGTACGTAACCATCATCTGATGATAATTCCATGGTACCGCAGCAGGGCTCGTCATAGACTTCTGTGGTACGCGTCCAATAACCACTAGCTCACTCAGCCGACGTGGTTTGATTGTCCCCCGCACCACATAGGCTTGCTTGGGTACGTACATTTGTGTTCCTTTTTTCAAATCAATTTTCTTTTCTGGTTCTGTCTTGGTGATTTTGCTCTTCTTTTCCCCTTCCTCTTGCTTCGAGGCCACCTTTGGCTTTCTTTCCGCATCAGCAATAGCAACTATAGCTTTTAAGGCTGGATCAAACTCCCTATTTTCACAAATCATCCCGATTACTGGCCCATTGTTGTGAGCGGGCAAAGGGTTATTGGTAACATTCGGGGCTTCTTCATCCCTCAACACTATTTTCCCTTGTTCGATCAAATCTTCCACAACTTTTTTCAATGTCCAGCAGTTGTCAGTACTGTGCCCTTCAGCTCCTGAATGATAGGCACAATAGACACCCCGTTGATAGGCTGAAGATTCTGGGTTCGACATGTTTTGGAGAATAGGCTGTAGTAGGTTCATCTGGACGAGCTTCGGGAACAAACTGGAGTAGGGTTCACCAATCAAGGTAAAATTTGGTCGTCTAGGTGGTTCTCGAGGGCGGAAGTTATTTTGTGGTGGTCGAGGATTATATTGTTTTTGGTAAGGAGGCTGGTTTCTTTGGAATGGAGGTGGGTTTCGATTAGCCTGTGGTTGCGGTCGGCCGAAAGGTTGAGCATTCATTACCGCATAAGGTGGAGGAGCATTTGTCACATCTGTGTGAGGGTAATAGTGTTGAGGGGCTTTTTCTGAGAACACCGGCCTAGGATCCCGGTACCTTCTTCCTCCCGATGCTGTCATCACTGTTTCTTCTTTCTTCGTGCCTTTTGCCATTCCTTCAGACCCGCCCTGGATGGCTTGGGAGGTTGCTCTTATGGCCGACTGGCTCAAAATTCTGCCCGTTTTTAGCCTATTTTCTACCATTTCTCCAATTTTTATTGCCTCTGCGAAAGGCTTTCCCATGGCAGACATCATATTCTGAAAATAGTCTGCTTCTTGGGCTTGAAGAAAAATAGTGACCATCTCTACCTCATCCATTGGAGGCTTCACCTTTGACGCCTATTCGCGCCACTTAATTGCATATTCGCGGAAACTTTCTGAGGGTTTTTTCTTTAGATTCGCCAAAGAATTCCTGTCTAGCGCAATGTCTATATTGTACTGAAATTGTCGAACAAAGTCTCGGGAGAAATCATCCCAAATATGCCAACGCGAGACATCCTGATCCATATACCACTCTGAAGCGATACCAATCAAGCTTTCCCCGAAATATGCCATCAACAGTTCTTCTTTTCCACCGGCCCCCCATAACTGATTGCAATACTTCTTCAAATGAGCAATGGGCTCATCGTGTCCGTCATACTTTTCGAATTTTGGTGTTTTGAATCCTGACGGCAAATGTACATGCGGGAACATAAACAAGTTTGTATAGGAGATGCTCTTCTGCCCGCTCAAGCCTTGCATTTTTTTCAAGCTTTGCTCGAGGCTTCTCATTCTCTTTGCCATCTCATCCTGCTTTGGGGCCTTGGGGGTCTTGTCCTGCCCCGACGTAAGCTCATATGGTGGCTGATATTAGGTGTATTGAAGATAATGAGAAGGGTCAGCCTGAAAGACGGGATTCTAGAATGTGAAGACCGATGGGTCAAGAGCATGCTTCGGTAGCGATGGTTGTGTTGTTGCAGAGGATGGTGGGGCTGTGAAGATATTGGGAGCAATCCCAGATGGGAACACTTGGGGGTGAGCCTCAGAGGGTGTTCTGAAGAAGTTAGCAGTCATAGTAGGTTGCCACAGAGAAATATTAGGGTGGCTGATGGGGACAGTGGTAACCCCTCCAGATCTAAGGAATAACTCCGGGAATCCGGGGATAGTGCTTGGGGGTTCCTTTCCGTTGTTCCAAGCATCCCACATTTCCATCAATTGCAGGCGCAATATCCGATTTTCTTCAGCTGTAAGGGATTCAGAGGCCGGGACCCCCGATATGGGGTTGTCTTCGGGTATGGGGATTGCAAGCAGAGTCATTTCAGATGACATCTCTGTATTTCCTTTGGATCTGGTGAAGTATCGATGCGAGGCTAGCTTACCACAAACCAACCACTGTTTCTAAAAAGCTCAGCTGGTATGACAGCAACAACGGTTAGTACGAAACAAATAATAGATAGGTAACCGCACATTGAGTGTGATGCACCTATACAATTAAATGAATATCTACATGTTTGCTTCGGTTGCATGCGTCATCCCGGCTTTTCCTCTTATTCCCTTTCTCTTTTCTTTCTCTTTTTGTTTTGTTTTCTCTCATTTTCTTTTCCTTCTTTTCCATTTTCTGCTTTTTTTTGGCCGAAAGACATCTAAGGAGTATTTTAATGATTTATTTTGACCTAAAAGGAAAAAGAGGCTATTTTTTTTCAAAATTTTTATTTAAGCACACAGAGACCCGATTTTGCAGATACGACCTTTCAGCACTTCCGGTAGGGAGATTTTAAGGGTGTGCCTGATAACCGTTTAAAAATGACTCAGGGTGGCTGCTCTTGCAAAAACAGCCTTCCGGCGCCCTTTTGGGGACATTCGGCTTATTTCAACAAGAATGACATCACCCGACTTATTTATGACGAAAATTAAAATTTTGACAATTTTTGGCTATTTTTGCAAAAGGGAGGTTGGACCCGATGAGGGTTGCCTACGTATCTCACATCCGGTGAGAATCAAACCAGCGTAGTTCGGGCAGATTTGCCGAAATCAAAACTATTTTGAACAATACATTTTTTTTTCATTTTTTTTATTTTTCAAAAATCCGGCAGCATTTCGGTAATATTTGGGCATTAGGTTTTTCAAAACAAATGGTCACCCTCACTTAGTCCTAACACTGCTTATTTTTCTCAAATTTCTCTCATTATATACAAGCCGGTCAACATGCAAAGCTGAGCAAATAAATGCGCAAGTAGCACGTAAGATGCATCAGGATGGTCAATTCATTTCAGGTCACCTGTCCTAGACAGACCCAACCCCTATGTTGAGTCCCCTAAGACAAATGCACATGATGTAAACAAACGTCCTACTAGGGATCTGGCATGAGTTTTTGTTCTTCTAATAACCCTAGTTTTATTGGTCTAGACCTGGCTTACCCGAGCGGACAACTCGAGCCGAGGGGGAGGCAGCGTACCGGGGATACAGAAGCTCCGCCGGCTTAGCAACTTATCCAACCTCGTTCTAAATTGGGAAAGACTCTAAACAGAAGAGAAGCTACACAAAGTACACCCTTCTCCATGATGTAGAAGACTCATAGAGAGGAAGGGATTCGCGATAGTTTATATATACAATTTCAATAGATATCAAAGCGGTAAAACATTTAGCACATATAGCATGGAACATGTAGAAAAATCACATAAAGCCAAATATAACAATTGTACTAAGCTCGAATTTTTGAACCCTGAATCGAAATTCTGGGTTCGTTTCCCCAGCAGAGTCTCCAGAGCTGTCACACCTCATTTTTTACACACCCTACCCCGAAAGATAAATGTATAAGGGAGTTTTTCCATTTAAAGTGACATTATTTGAAATGGGATTATTTATTTATTCAGAGTCGCCACTTGGTATAGGTTTGGCTTTTGGTGTCCCAAGTCACCGGGTTATCTTGAATACCCAATAGAGAAAAATTTTGACTTCCCGAATGGAGTCTGCGAACAAGAAATTCTGAATAAAGAATTCTGTTGACCCGAGGGAAGGTGTTAGGCACCCCCGAATCCCGTCGTTCTAGCACGGTCTCTTAAACTATTATAATTGGCTAAAAATCTGATTTTAATACAGGTCATCCTATGGTGCAATTTTAAAATTATTTACCGCTTTTAGTTAACAAATAAATTTTTTAGGAAAGTGAACTTTGTTTAAAATGTATTTTTGGATCACGTCACATGAAATGCACCCGGATCCACGACACATTTATTCGACATTTTAGGATTTGGATTTGGGTCACATGAAATGCACACCCTGGTTTAAGAAGGTAGTATTATTAAGTAACGCGCCTAAAGCAACTAACGCATTGTTAACTTTGCGAGGGCCATGAAAATTTGCTAAATGGCACGTCTCAATCTATCCTTAGGGAATCGTAATTATGTCATGCGAACGTGTACCATCACAACAATTTGATTAAAAATAAATAATGTTGCTCACGGTTGCAAGGGTAGTCTGTCTTGAATGCCGAATATGCCTCAAACTACAATTCACCAAATGCTAATTCCCTTCGTGGTTAATGAATAGCCATGGATTATTAATTGGATAGTGGTCTCGGGGATTTAAAATTAATTAGATATCACATTGAAAGCATCCAAATGATCCGAACGAGGATATGATCAGGTTAACAATCCAAAACAACCCCTTCATGGCTTTTCTGAAATAGCAAGCCTTTATTAGGATGAACGAATGAGGCTCACTACACATTGACAATCTCAACTAAAAATGTAAAACACTAACAGCTCAACTTCTGATCAAATCAGTTGATGCAATTACAATCACAATTATTGATCCCTGGCCTATATTTGAATCTAAAATTACGTATGAATTAATAAATGAAGACTGTCATATCTAAGTTGGCATATAGAAAGGTATGTAGGTTCAGTCACATGTTATTTTAACTGATAAATTTTCAACCATTCTTTTCATAATTCATGAATGTAAGGTTTTTAACTAGTTCATGACCAAACAAAATGAACACTAAAAGAACGTTTCAGAAAATATAAAGGCGCAACATCAGGCTTCACCGAATTCATTCAGCATGTCCAGATAACTTGCAAAATCAATCATATAAATCAAAATTGGAGTACAAGGATTCTATGTGTACCTTAATATTCGGCAAAAGGCAGAATGACGAAGCCAAATAAAGGCAAAGAAAAGAAGCAGGAAACTCAATGCACAGGGACAACAACAACCAGCAAATTCTTATACCTACACAGTTTGAGAATCCTAGAAAAAATGCAGCAACTGAGCTCGGACAACACCAAACGAAGACTCGAACACAACATCGAACTTCAACCTCTGATCTACCCAGAATCTCAAAGACAGAAGGAAACAGATTGGTAAGGAGGGAGCCAATGGATGCAACGACAGTGCATCCACCAGCAGCGAGCGATGCCGGAATCAACGACCGGCGGGGTCAAGTAGAAGTAACACTGGTAATTTGGGTTTGCTGGTGGGAGTGTAGCTGTGGTGTTGGGGCTACTAAGGCTACACAGAAGGAAGTTTGATGGGAGTTAGGTGTTATCTTTGGGCAAAATGAATCAGTCGTTGCTTCCTATTGTCTCTGTGTGTACGCGTTAAGGAAGATGATGAAGAAGTAGAACGATGGAGGGTCCCTTTTTTGCACTGTAGCAGCTGATTCTTATAGGCTTTTTAGGTGTGTAGGGTGTTTTCTAATGTAGAGGGGGTGTGTGGGGGAGTATTTTTGGGGGAAGGTCTTATGTGGGTAATATTTTTGGGGGGAAGGTCTTATGTAGGTAATATTTTTAGGGGGAAGGTCTTATGTGGGGAAATATTTTTTGGAGAAATATTTTTGGGGGGAAAGTCTCATGTGGGAAAAAGTTCTTCCAATTCTTCTTTTTTTATTCCCAATTTTCTTTTTATCAATATTTTTTTATTAAAAGTTCTAGAATTAAAAATCCTAAAAATATAAAATTATACTAATTATAAAATTATAAAAGCTACTTAATCCTAAATTAAAAGAGAAAAATCAATAAAAAGAAAAGGTGTAAAAATGAAGCATTTTTGTGATTTTTAATATTTATAAAATAAGTAACTATCGATTAATCCTAAAAATGTAAAAGTAAGGCCTAAATATCATGCGTGATATTTTTGGTATTTTTTATGACTTAAACGTGCACAAGATAAAAATTCTACAAAATCCTATAAAATGGTAAATAATTAGAAAAAATATATTTTCTTGAAATTTGTAGGAGTATTTCGTATAGGGAAAAAATCACGTGCTTACACATTAAACAACAAGTTTCGATGAAAAATCCATAAGTATGTCCTTGACCATATTTCAGTTACTATTTTCCCTTTTATATACTTAGCAAGTAATCATGTCATGTCTAAGCTTTATATATATATATATATATATATATATATATATATATCTATCTCTCTATATCATGCGCAATCATGCCGAGGTCCACGGCCCGCTCCAACATAAAATAAATTGTGCACTGCGGAGGGTTGAATGGCCCGTACTATAGATGCATCTATTTTTACCGAGGCGATCGACCCGCTCCATAATTAACAAGAAAATATCAAGAATGCACACAGGGGCTCATTTATATCAAGGAAACTCTTACAAAGGTTCAACAAGTTCATATGTTCACTTTTCCTTCCTCTCAAGTCTCTAGCTTATCATAGACGATCATATTGGCAATTTAAATAAAAGATAACTCCAAATTAGGCATGATATGGGTCATACACTACCCAAGAAATTAACATCATAGTAGCTACGCACGGACTCTCGTCACCTAGTACGTACGTAGCCCCCGCATTTAGCAGCAAATTCTCATTAATTAATCCTATGGGGACAATTCCCTCTTAAAAGGTTAGAAATGAGACTCACCTCGCTCCAAAGAGCACTTCCAATATCAAAAACAAGTCCAAGCCCTCAAGTAGGAGCCAAACGATCACAAACTAATTAATGGAAGTAAGAACTAGTCAATATAAGTTTACAAGATCGAATTCTAGCTATTTAAGCCATTCCCCACCCCTTTTGACAAGTTTCCTAAATTTCGACCCCGGGCCCACGTGCCCCGATTCCGAGATTTTTCGAAGGAAGTTGTTCTCTACAACCTAAGGATCAATAATATATCGTTTCTAGTTCATTACATAGAAAATTACATCCTTAAATCTTAGTTTTATTAAAACCATAGGTCTAGCTCTAACCCTTGATTTTTACTTAGTTTTTATTGTTTAATCTACCTAATGTACATGTATTTAAACTAAGGATGAATGAGAATTACTTACCTTACAATGTTATGTTGAAACCTTCTCTTTGGAAACACCCAAATCGCCCAAGTGTGGAGTTGTGAATGAAATAAATGACTTTGAGTTAGAATTAAATGAACTCTCTGCCCAGCGATTTTCGCTTCTGAGGTGCCATGACCGCTCCTGCGGAAGCCGCTTCTACGGTTCTGGCCCAATTTGGATGGACCGCTTCTGCGGTCGAATTTCCGCTTAAGCGGAACCGCTTCTGTGGTTTCATCATCGGTTCTGCGATTTTCCCTAGGCCTACCCTTGGCCGCTTCTGCGAAAGCCTGACCGTATATGCGATCCCGCTTCTGTGGTTTTAGAACCGCAGATGCGGTTATGACAGAAGCAGCAGAGAAACCTCTTCTTCAGTTTTTAACTTCAGTGGAGCATCGATCGTTTGATGCTCGGGGCTCCAGAGCAACGCCCGAATATACCGACAAGTCTAAAATCACGAGGCGGACCTACTCAAACCCTCGGATCACTCAAAACAACGCTAAATCTAGGAATCATGTCCTAAAACCAAATGGATCAAACTATTGAACTTCAAGTTCTTAATTCTCTTCTAACGGGTCAAAACACCCTTAAACTACTCGGATTGACACCAAATTTTACGGGTAAGTATTAACTGATATTTGAGACCTGTACCAAGTTTCGGAACAAAAATCCGAGCTCGGTACCTAGGAAATCAATGAATACTTAGTTTCTTTAATTCGTTAAAACTTCAATTTAACAATTTTCACATAAAAATTCATTACTCGGGCTAGAGACTTCGGAATTTGATTTCGGACATACGCCCAGGTCCCATATTTCCCCACAGACCCTCAGGAACCATCAAATCACGAATCTGGGTCCGTTTTCCAAGAAAGTTGACCGAAGTCAAACTTGGCCTTTTAAGAAAATCTTAAAGAAGCAAATGGACATATTTTTACTCAAAACTCTTCCAACTCCCGAACCAATCGCCCCCGCAAGTCGTAAATTAGCTAAAGCAAGTACAAGAGGTTTTATCTAGGGGAACGGGGTTCTAAAACGCAAAACGATCAGTCGGGTCGTTACATTCTCCACCTCTTAAACAAACGTTCGTCCTCGAACGGATATAGAAAAGTACCTGGACTGCTGAATAAGTGGGGATATCTGCTCTGCATGTCCTCCTCAGACTCCAAGGTTGCCTCCTCGACCGGTTGGCCCCTCCATTTGACCCTCACCGTAGAAATCCTCTTGGACCTCAACTAGCGATCCTGTCTATCAATAATGGCAACTGGCTCCTCCTCGTAGCCGAACCTCTCATCTAACTGAATGGTACTGAAGTCCAACACGTGTGATAGGTCGTCATGACACTTCCGAAGCATCGATACATGAAAAACCGGATGAAATCCCGATAGATTGGGAGGTAATGCAAGCTCATAAGCAACCTTTCCAACTCGCCTCAACACCTCAAAGGGACCATTAACCTTGGTCTTAGCTTGCCCTTCCCGAACCTCATAATGCTCTTCATCGGTGAGACTTTCAAGAGAACCTTCTCGCCAATCATGAATGATACATCACGCGCCTTCTGATCCGTGTAACTCTTCTGTTTGGACTAAGCTGTGCGGAGCCTCTCCTGAATCAGCGTTACCTTATCCAAGGTATCTTGTACCAAATCTGTACCAAGCAACTTAGCCTCACCAGGATTAAACCACCCGGTAGGAGAATGACAACGTCGACCATATAAAGCCTCATACGGGGCCATCTCTATGCTGGACTGATAGCTGTTGTTGTATGCAAACTCTGCTAAAGGCAAGAACTGATCCCACTACCCTCCAAAGTCAATCACACATGCTCTGAGCATATCCTCTAAAATCTAAACTGTCCGCTCTGACTGCCCGTCGGTCTGAGGATGGAATGTTGTGCTAAGCTCTACACGGGTCCCCAACTCACTCTGAACGGCTCTCTAGAATTAGGAAGTGAACTGAGGGCCTCTATCTGATATGATGGAAACCGGCACACCGTGCAATCAGACTATCCACCGAATATAAATCTGAGCGTATCTCTCTATTGTATAGGTAGTTGCCATAGGAATGAAATGGGCTGACTTGGTCAACTTATCCACTATGACCCATACTAAATCAACCTTACGCAAGGTCCGTGGCAACCCAACTATGAAATCCGTGGTGATGCGCTTCCACTTCCACTCCGGAATGGGCATCTGCTGAAGAAGGCCACCTGGACTCTGATGCTCACACTTGACCTGCTGGCAATTCAAACGTCTAGCTACATACTCCACGATATCTTTCTTCATCCTGCGCCACCAGTAATGCTGCCTCAAGTTACGATACATCTTCGTGGTACCCGGATGAATGGAGTACCTCGAACTGTGGGCCTCCTCTAGAATCCTCTCCTTGAGACCATCAACATTAGGAACACATAGACGGCCCTGAAGTTGCAACACACTATCCTTGCCAATAGAAATCTCTTTGGCACCTCCCTGAAGCACCGTCTCTCTGAGAACCTCCAAATGTGGATCATCGTACTGTCGGGCCTTAATCTGCCCCAATAACGAAGACTGAGCAACCACACATGCTAGAACTCGGCTGCGCTCCAAAATGTCCAACCTCACAAGTCTATTAGCCAAGGACTGAATGTCCAAGGCTAGTGGGCTCTCCTCTGCTGGAATGAATGCTAGGCTACCCATACTCTACGCCTTTCTACTCAAGGCATCCGCGACTACATTCGCCTTGCCCGGATGATAAAGAATGGTAATGTCATAATCCTTTAGTAACTCAAGCCACCTGCGCCTGCCTCAAATTAAGTTCCCTCTGCTTGAATAGATATTGTAAGCTGCGGTGATCAGTATAAACCTCACAAAGCACCCCATACAAATAATGCCTCCATATCTTAAGAGCATGAATAATCGCTGCCAACTCCAGATCGTGCACCGGATAATTCTTCTCATGAATCTTTAGCTAGAGCGAAGCATATGCAATAACTCTCCCCTCCTTCATCAACACACATCCCAAGCCGACACGTGAAGCTTCGCAAAATACCGTATACATCCCTGCACTAGAAGGCAATACAAGAACTGGTGCCATAGTCAAAGCCGTCTTGAGCTTCTGAAAGCTCTTCTCACAGTTATCGGACCAATGGAATGGGGCACCCTTCTAGGTCAATCTGGTCAAAGGTGACACAATGGATGAAAAGTCCTGCACAAATCACCGATAATAACTTGCTAATCCCAGAAAACGCCTAATCTCGATCACTGAAGTGGGACGTGGCCAAGTCCGAACTGCCTTAATCTTCTTGGGATACACCTTAATACCCTCTCGTGACACTTCATGCCCCAAGAGTGCCACCGACTCTAGCCAAAACTCACACTTGGAGAACTTAGCATATAGCTTCTGCTCTCGCAAGGTTTGAAGCACTACTCTCAAATGCTGCTCGTGCTCCCCCAGGCTACGTGAGTATATCAAGATGTCGTTAATGAAGACGATAACAAAGGAATCAATATAAGGCCTGAACACCCTATTCATCAAATCCATAAATGCCGCTGGAGCATTAGTTAAACTAAATGACATCACTAGGAACTCATAGTGGCCGTATCTAGTCCTGAATGCAGTCTTTGGAACATCTGAGTCCCGAATCTTCAGCTGATGATACCCTGACCTTAAGTCAATCTTAGAGAACACCCTAGCACCCTGCAGCTGTTCAAACAAATCATCAATACGTGGCAATATATACTTGTTCTTGATGGTAACTTTGTTTAATTGGTGGTAATCAATGCACATTCGCATAGCCCCATCCTTTTTTTTCACGAACAACACTAGCGCACCCCAAGGCGATACACTGGGCCTAACAAACCCCTTTGCTAACAACTCCTCTCGCTGCTCTTTCAACTCCTTCAACTCCTTATGAGACATACGGTATGGGGGAATATATATAGGCTGAGTGCCTGGAGCCAAGTCAATAAAGAAATCAATATTATGATCCGGAGGCATACTAGGAAGATCATAAGGAAAAACATCGGCAAACTCTCAGACCACTGGCACTGAATCAATCATCGGAAACTCTACGGTGACGTATGAAACATGAGCTAGATAGGCTAAATACCCCTTCTCGACCAAGTGTCGAGCCTTCAGGAAGGAAATAACCCTGCTAGGAACATCAACCGTGGAACCCTTCCACTCCAATCTCAGCGATCCTAGTATCACTAGTGAAACAGCCTTGGCATGGCAATCAAGGACGGCGTGATATGGAGATAACCAATCCATGCCTAGGATGACCTCAAAATCAATCATATCAAGCAATAAAAGATCTGGTCTAGTCTCAAAACCACAGAAAGTAACCACACAAGACCGGTAGATCCGACCCACAACCACAGAATCACCCACATGAGTGGACATATGAATAGGAACACCAAAGGCTCAGGAGAAATAACCAGGAAACAGGCAAACAGAGATGATACATATGAATAAGTAGACCCCGGGTCAAATAATATCGAAGCATCCCTACCATCGACGGAAATAATACCAGTGATGACGGCATCTGAGGCCAATACATCTGGCCTGGCCGGAAGGGCATAGAATATAGCTGAAGCACCGGCTGTCTGACCTCCACCCCTGGGACGGCCTCTACCAGTCTGTCCTCCACCTCTAGGTGGCTGGGCCGCTGGTGCTAGAGTCATGGGCTGCTGTCCCTCTGCACTGCCTTGCTCCTAAGCCTGGGGCAGTGTCTCCTCATATGACCTGGGTCTCTGCACTCAAAATAACATAGTGCGGTGACCTCCTGTCTGGATGGATGACTGTAAAAACTAGAAGACCCATTAGATGAAGACTGAATAGTCGGTGGGTAGTATGAACTCTCCGGCATAGCACTGAAATAAGAACTGGAAGAATCCGGAGGACCTGGATACCCACTGGATGAACCTTGAATAGCTGGCAGGCAATAAGAACTCTCTAGCATGGCACTGAAATAGGAGCGCGCTGGAGCACCCCAAGCAGGTGGTGGTGCATAAACTGGGGGCCTGCTTGGCTGACCACTCCCAAATTGACCCCTACCCCTAGCTGGGGCACATCTGAATTCTTCGGAGAATCTGGCCCTCTTATCCTGCTGCATCTGCTCTCTACCCCTCAAACAGTAACCCTCAATCCTGTGAGCAATCTCATGTATTAGCTGACACCTTGTGCCCATCTCTACCTCTCGGGCCATACCCAATCGGATAGTGGGGTGTAACCACGCAACGAATCTCCGTACTCTCTCTACATCTTTGGGGAGTATCATAAGTGCATGGCGAGACAAATCAGAGAACCTCTCCTTGTAATCGGTCACTGACATCTGACCCTGCTCTAGATGCTCAAACTGGTGACACAGCTCTTCCCTCTCAAAGGGTGGAATGTACCTATCAAGGAATAACTGTGTGAATTGACCCCAGGTGAGGGGAGAAGCACCTGTTAGCTTGTTAAGTGCATAAGACTGCCACCATCTACGGGCCCTGTCCTCAAGCTGAAAAGTAGTGAAGTCAACTCCATGCGACTCCAATATCCTCATGTTGTGCAGTCTGTCCCTGCACCTGTCAATGAAGTCCTGAGCATCCTCATGACGCTCACCCCCGAAGACTGGAGGGTGCAGCCTGGTCCATCTATCCAATAACTTATGTGGATCGCCGTCTACAGCTGGCCTGGGCTGGGTTCCAATACAGGAACTGACTGAGCCCTATCTGCGGCTAGTGCACCCAGAGTCTGATATACTGCAGCTGCATGACCTGGAGCTTGAGCAGTAGGGGTCTGGGCTCCCCCTTCTGCCTGTGAAGCAGCTGGGTTTGCTGGAAATAAACCAGTATGAGTCATAGTGTCCATGAACCATAGCATGCGGCCCATGACCTCCTTAAATCCTAGCGCTGTCATGAAATCCACCAGAGTAGGCTCAGCTGCGGGCACCTACTCTGCTCCTCAATAATGGGATCCCTCGCAGGATCTACTAGTGGTGCAACTGGAATGGATCTGAGAGGCCCTCGTCCCCTACCGCAGTTTGGTGCCCTCCGCCGGCCTCTACCTCATCCTCTAGCAACGGGGAGGGGGGGGGGGGGGGGGGGGGAGGGAACAGATCCTCCCGGGCCCGGAACATCGGCGGTATGTGTCCTCACCATCTGTGAGAGAATAGAAGAGGGGATTAGTACACTAGCCACTACACGATAGGAAATGAATAAAGAGTAGCCTTTCCTAGTACCTTATAGCCTCTCGAAGATAAATACAGACATCTCCGTACCGATCTACAAGACCCTATTAGGTTTTCACATAACTTGTGAGACCTACATGAACGTAGTGCTCTGATACCATGTTATCACGACCCGTTTCCACAATAGGTCATGAGGGCGCCTGACACCCTTGTCAGGCAAGCCATCACGGAAACATTACTAAAATTCTTGTGTTATTTCTAATCACAAATAAGTGGAATAAACACTTAACTTGGAATTTAAACCAAAGGGAGAAATACTATAAATGATATAATTACACAACCCCAAATTAATCGTCTGACAAAGTGTGTGCCAGAACCTAGTGTCACAAGCTACGGGCAACTAGTAGAATATACAAAAGATCATCTACATCCTAATATATGAGATAAAGAAAGACAACAAAAGGTAAAGGAAGACTCCATCCGACTGCTGAGCGGCATAGGAAGGGAAGCAGCTAACCGTGGAAGTGTCTGCCACAAATTCAGGGACGCGCACCAGATCGATAACTAGATGTATCAGGCTCAGATCCTGTACAATTAAGTACATAAGAGTAGTATGATTACATAAACAATATGTACCCAGTATCCCGTCTAATCTCGAAGAAGTAAGGATGAGAGGTCGATTTGATACCTACTAGGGTCAAGATAATATAATAATAATGTGCTATATGAAGCATGAAGATTTCCATTAAACAACAAGTTTAGATGAAAAAGCCATAAGTATGTCCTTGACCATATTTCAGTTACTAATTTCCCTTTTACATACTTAGCAAGTAATCATGTCATGTATAAGCTTTAGTATATATATATCACGCGCAATCATGCCGAGGTCGACGGTCCGCTCCAACGAAAAAAAAATTGTGCACTGCTGAGGGTCGAACGGCCGGTACCATAGATGCATCTATTTTCACCGAGGATATTGGCCCACTCCATAATTAACAAGAAAACATCAAGAATACGCACAAGGGCTCATTTATATACAAGGAAACTCTTACAAAGGTTCAACAAGTTCATATGTTAACTTTTCCTTCCACTCAATTATCTAGCTTATCATAAACGATCATATTGGCAATTTAAATAAAAGATAACTCCAAATTAGGCATGATATGGGTCCTACACTACCCAAGCAACTAACATCATAGTAGCTACGCACGGACTCTCGTCACCTAGTACGTACTATAATGACCCGATCGGTCGTTTTGAGTACCAGCGCTCCGTTCAGCAGTCGGAGGCCATGAACAGCTTTATTTCAGGTATTATGACTTGTACGCGTGGTCAAAATTTGATTTCGGGAAATTCGGAGTTGATTTGGGAAGAGAATTCTCATTTCGAAAGCTTAAAGTTGAAAGAATGAGCTAGGATTTGAATTTCAAGTAAACGACCTCGGAATCGGGATCTGAAGGTTCCAGCAGGTTCGTATGATGATTTCGGACT
>MU681601.1:142957-170425 GCA_026770625.1 Nicotiana glauca
TACATTTTCTTATATTATTCCGTATTAGTCTTATAGCTTTCGTAAAGGTTGTTAAAATTCCGCAATGTGTTAGGCTTACCTAGTCGCGAAGACTGGGTGCCGTCATGACTTGTTCACAATTGGTGAACTAGGGTCGTGACACGTACGTAGCCCCCGCATTTAGTAGGAAATACTCATTAATTAATCCTACAGGGACAATTCCCTCTCACAAGGTTAGAAAGGAGACTCATCTCGCTCCAAACCGCACTTCCAATGTCAAAAACAAGTCCAAGCCCTCAAGTAGGAGCCAAACGATCACAAACTAATTAAAGGAAGTAAGAACTAGTCAATATAAGTTTACAAGATATAATTCTAGCTATTTAAGCCATTCCTCAGCCCTTTTCACAAGTTTTCTAAATTCCGACCCCGGGACCACGTGCCCGGATTCTGAGATTTTTGAAAGGAAGTTGTTCTCTACAACCTAAGGATCAATAATATATCGTTTCTAGTTCATTACATAGCAAATTACATGCTTAAATCTTAGTTCTATTAAAACCCTAGGTCTAGCTCTAACCCTTGATTTTTACTTAGTTTTTAGTGTTTAATCTACCTAATGTACATGTATTTAAACTAAGGATGAATGAGAATTACTTATATTATAATGTTATGTTGAAACATTCTCTTTGGAAGCACCCAAATCGCCCAAGTTTGGAGTTGTGAATGAAACAAATGGCTTTGAGTTCAAATTAAATAAACTCTCTGCCCCAGCGATTTTCACTTCTGCGGTGCCATGACCGCTCCTGCGGAAGCCGCTTCTGCAGTTCTGGCCCAATTTGGCTGGATCGCTTCTGCGGTCGAATTTCCGCTTAAGCGGAATCGCTTCTGCGATTTCATGACCGCTTCTGCGATTTCCCCTAGGCCTGCCCTTCGCCGCTTCTGTGAAGGCCTGACCACATCTGCGTCCCGCTTCTGCAGTTTTAGAACCGTAGATGCGGTTATGACAGAAGCAGCAGATCAGCCTCTTCTTCAATTTTTAACTTCACTCGAGCCTCGATCGTTTGACGCTCGGGGCTCCCGAGCTCCGCCCGAACATACCGACAAGTCTGAAATCACGAGGCGGACCTAATCGAACCCTCAGATCACTCTAAACAAAGCTAAATCTAGGAATCATGTCCTATAACTAAATGGATCAAACTATTGAACTTTAAGTTCTTAATTCTCTTTTAACGGGTCAAAACGCCCTTAAACTACTCGGATTGACACCAAATTTTATGAGTAAGTCTTAAATAATATTTCGGACCTACACCAAGTTTCGGAACCAAAAGCTGAGCCAGGTACCTAGGAAATCAATGAATACTTAGTTTCTTTAATTCTTTAAAACTTCAATTTAACAATTTTCACATAAAAATTCATTACTCGAGCTAGGGACCTCAGAATTTGATTCCGGACATACGTCCAGGTCCTATATTTTTCCACGGACCCTCCGAGATTGTCAAATCATGAATTCAGCTCCATTTTCCAAGAAAGTTGACCGAAGTCAAACTTGGACTTTAAGAAAATCTTAAAGAAGGAAATGGACATATTTTTACTCAAAACTCTTCCAACTCCCGCACCAATCATCCCCGCAAGTCGTAAATTAGCTAAAGAAAGTATAAGAGGTTTTATCTAGAGGAACAGGGTTCTAAAATGCAAAACGACCAGTCGGGTCATTACTATGTATGTGTCCACGCCAGTAAGGGATTTTATTGTTGTAGATCATGTCTATCATTCGTGTGTGGTTGTTATTGGGGGTCTTATGAATAGAGTAGATCTCCTACTTCTCGATATGGTTGACTTTGATGTTATTTTAGGGATATATTGGTTGTCGCCTTATAATGTTATATTGGAATGTCATGCTAAGACCGTGACCTTAGCCTTGCCGGAGTTGCCTTGATTGGAGTGGAGAGGGACTCCTAGTTATTCTATAAACAGGGTTATTTCTTATATGAAGGTTTGGTGTATGGTCGAAAAGGGGGTGTTTGGCTTATTTGGGTTATGTTCATAATTCTAGTGCTGAGGTTCCTTCTATGGATTCTGTGCAGTTGTTCAGGAGTTTCCAGAGGTATTTCCTGCAGGCTTGCCGGGGATGCCACCCCAAAAAGGATATTGACTTTTGCATTGATTTGGCTCTGGGTACTCAACCCATTTCTATTCTACCATACCGCATGGCCCAACTAGAGTTGAAAGAATTGAAGGAATGCTTACAAGTTTTGCTTGATGATGGATTTATTAGACCTAGTGTCTTGCTCTGTGTTGCACCGGTGTTGTTTGTTAAGAAGAAGGATAGGTCGATGAGGATGTACATAGATTATTGGCAGTTGAACAAGTATCCATTGCCGAGGATTGATGACTTATTTGATCAACTTCAGGATGCCAAGGTGTTTTCGAAGATTGATTTGAGGTCTGGCTACCATCAGTTGAGGATTAGGGCATCCGATGTCCCTAAGACAACTTTTCACACTCGGTACGGGGATTATGAGTTTCTTGTGATGCCATTTGGGTTGACAAATTCCCCAGCAATATTTTATGGATTTGATGAATTGGGTGTTCAAGCCCTATCTAGATTCCTTTGTGACAGTTTTCATTGATGATATCTTGATCTACTCTCGCATCCGAGAGGAGCACGAGCAGCATCTTCGGATCGTTCATAAGAATTTGAGAGATAGCCAGTTATATGCTAATTTTTCGAAATGTGAGTTTTGGTTGGTTCAGTTGCTTTTTGGGGTCACATTGTGTCTGCAGAGGGTATTTGGGTGGATCCTAAGAAGATTGAGGCAGTCATGGACATGCCTAGACCCACATCAGCTACTGAGATCCGAAGTTTCTTGGGCTTGGCGGGTTATTGCCGTAGGTTTGTGGAGGGGTTTTCATCTATAGCAGCCTTGTTGATACCCAATTTTTCCTCAAACTATTTTTGAATACACATATATGCCTTCAAAATTATTTTTTATAATAATTGGTAATTTTCCATAATTTTCCATATTATTATCAATTTATTTTCTAATTTATTCAGTATTTTATACCCAATAATTATTTATAAATTACGTTACAAGAAATTTCAAAGTATTTCTTAGCCCAATATTTCATTTTTAATCCTATTAGGATTTAATTATTTCACAAATTAGCCAATTTACCCAATTAAATTGCTCATCAGACCCAAGCCCAAACTCAAACCATACCCGTCCTAATCCCTGGTCCAATATGGACCGTTGACCAATTCTAATCAACGGTCCGGATCCCCCTTAGCATATTAAACCCTAAAGACTACCCCGCTATCTCTCACTTTCCCCCTCTCATTTCTCTCTCAATCAACCTTTCTAACTCCCTCTCTCTATCTCTGGTTCTCTCTAAAACCTTCTCCTCTATCCTCATCTACGATGGACCCTTTTCGCCTTCTCCGGCCACCTCCTTCGCTGAAAACCATAGCCTCTCATAATCACCCAGCCTTTGCTTCACCCTACGCCGGTTTAACACTACCATGAGGTCCTCAGGTGAACCCGGAGTGGTTCAACTCCTATCCATGGTCTTTCATGCAATTTTCCGGCCATCTATGGCTGTTTGAGTAAGATGTATGGCTTTTCCGGCTAAAATCGGTAACACTTTTAGGTTTTCTCATCTTCTCTGGGTTCTCTAAAACCCTAAATCTTAAGATTTTTCGATTCCTTTTAGATCTGTCTTAGGTCTATGTATATTATGAGCTTTGTTGTTTTTCTCGAAGTTTTTTCTGATTTTTTTTCTAAAGTAACTCTTTATCTTCGAACTAGGGTTCGTAAATACCTTTTCAAAAATGCTTCTTTCTTCTGATTTTTGTATTAATCTGCAAATGTTTGTTTAAGCTTTATCCTCTATTCGAATTATTCTAATAAAAACCCTAATTTCGTCTCTTAAACTTCTTAGATATGTACAGATATGAGAAGGATCAAACTTATTTTTACTTATTTTATAGAAAATGTCCTACTTTTCGAGTGGTTTGTCATCGTTTTAAACTAGGGTTTCTAAAAATCCTTTTCTTCGAAACACTTTCTAATTTTAAGTGTGTATATGTTTTTTGACTAATTTTGTTGAGTTCTTCCTTGACCCTAACTAGCCTATGTCGAAAACCCTAATTTTTAGGGTTCTTCGTTTGGTTGTATTAGCATGACTTACTGATTCTCATGTTTCTTTTGAGTTCTTGTGATTTCTTGTGACAACCTTGCGTTGATATGCTTCTATTGAGTTTTTCAGCCTAGACTTACACCAATCCTATGTGTTTGTGTTCATCTTGACCGTTCACATCAAGACTTCCAACTTTCTCACTATCATTTGAACTTCATGTTTTGCTAGAGTTGTGTGCCAATTCTTGACTACCCATGTGTTACTCTATTATGTTAAACATGCTGATCTTTTCCATGATTTGCTCTTTGATTGATTCTGAATTCCTTATTACTTGGTGTGATTTGAACATTTCCCTCTAGACCCCCCGACTCCTACCTTTCCACTTAACTTGATTAGTTGCTTACCCTAATTAGTTTTTCATTGCCTTGTTTGCATTGCTACTGATTGTTTCCTTAGTTGAAAACTTTCTGAACCTAGCCTTAATTGTCTGTTCTATACTGGTACTATTTTGAAATCTTTCCTTATTTATTATACTTCAGTCGTGTATGATTTCTTTCCTTACTTGCCACCTGCTCTTTACCGTTTACAGTGACTCTCTTAATTAAAGGAAGATTCGAACCAAGTTTTTATATGAAGTTCTATAATTACTAAAGAATTTATTCTTACCTTATTTTAACCAGTTTTCAAACTACTATATAAATGACTCTCTTCTAAAATCTTAACACACGAACATAATTCTGAATACACACACACATACACACTCTCTCTCAAACTCTCTCTTCTTTCTCTGCTATTTGTGCTAACTGCTTGTTTAGCCGGCTGAAAGCCAATGCTAGATTGTGGGACTCTACTTTCTTTACTTTCTACACTTTACTTCTTCAATTGGTATGTCTCTAGTTTAAATTTGAAACTCAACTTTATGTGTTCCATGCCTATAGATCCATGCTTGTTACTGTACTAGTTATTCAATTAGTTTTTATGTTTGATGTTTTTAAGCATGTCTAAATTCTTGTCTTGTGTGTAACCATCATATCAGACTTTACTTAGTCTTTGACACTTGTCTAGCATGTTCACTTAGTTCCCCATGCCCCTCCCCTTAACTTGTATAACCATGTAGTGTCAAAGTTTGTTCAACAAAATCCTTATCTTCAACATGATCATGCTGCACTCTTCCTTATGTTTGAAATGTCTGTTACCATGACTGATTTGTTCAATGGATTCATAGTTGTTCTGTATATTGTTGATACCCAATATTTCTCAGTATTTTTAAATATACAAAATACCTTCAAAATAGCCTATATAGGCATGTATAAGTACATCCCAAGGATTTATTATTTTTCCTTAATTTTTCAAAGATTTTAAAACTAATTTACTGCCATATTTTATCAAGAAAACCTCAATAATTGTCACCAAAATAATCATTTTTGGGATTAATTTATTGGATTCTCATAGTTATACTAAAATATAGCTAAGATATTTTTTTACATATTTTTAAAAATTTATTCTAGTATTTTAGGTATAAAATTACAAAATTGCAATATTAGCCATTTTTAGGTTTAAATTCGTCTCATGTTTATAAAATGGGATTTTTTATTTTTAAATTAATAATTATACATTATAAATTATTTTAGTGCTTTTAATTAGTTTTCAGAAATTTATTTACTAATTTCATAAATTAAATGGGAAAAAGGGGCTATTTAACTTATAACCAAACTTTGTCTTTCTAATTTAGCCTAATTAAGCCAATATCCAACCCAAATGAAACTAACCCAAAGACCCAAGCCCAATCCTAAATCTACCCGACCCAACCCGGATTAAATCTTGACCATTGATCAAATTTGATGAACGGTCTAGATCTACCTTTACCAAATTAAACTAAACGACCCCCTAAGACCCCTCTCATTTCCTCACTCGTCTCTATTTCTCTATCTCTGGTTCTCTCTAGAACCTTTCCCCTTCCCCTCCGCTCCGATGAGCCTCACTCACCTTCTCCGGCCACCTCCTGGCCTAAATCTATGGTGGTCTCACCACCTACCAACCCTCTAGGGTTCCTACACACCTGTTCGCTGAGGTTTCATGGTCTGAACACGAAGAGCTTCATCCAGACCTTTTTGGTTCAAGTTTTATGTCCATCTCCGGCCTTGCTCTGCCAATCCATATCTGTTTCAAGCCTGGCTTCGACCCCTCCTACTTAGATCAACAGCTTTCCAAGCCTTTCTCACCGTTTGGTTTCCTCTGAAACCCTAGCTTTTGAGGTTCTTATATTTTCTTTAGATCTGTTCTAGATCTGTGTATTCCCTGAACTTTTAAACGATCTCTTGGTATTTCCTTCAAATATTAAGCTTTCAAAACCTTTATATTTTTTCCAATTTAAGGTTTTTCTTAGTTATATAGATGTTTCTTCGACTGTGCTCTTTATATGTTTCTATACTGTGTTCTTTATATGTTTCTCTATTGTGTTCTTTATATGTTTCTTTTTGAGTTCTTTATATATTTATCTACTGTGTTCTAGTTAAGTTTCTTCTAATATGCTTCTTAATATCCTTCTCCTACTGTTCTTATTAGTTTCTTATATTAGGTTTCTTATCAGTTCTTCTACTACGCTTCTTTGAGTCCCTCTATTGTATTTCACATGTTGTTCTTTTACTATGCTTGTCATGAGTTCCTTTTTGAGACCTCTGGACCTGTTTCGACTAGTATCTTTTCTTGATTACTTGTCCTCTCATCTCTGCACTCGATTGGTGGTAAAACCCTAGAATTTGGGGGTTCATCCGAGTTTGAGACCATTGGTTGTGTGATATGCTGTTCTTCATCTTTGGAATTATCTAATTTCAGAAACCTTAACTAATTCGAGTTTCTAAATTTGTTTCATCTGTTGCTCAACCTTGAAATTCTTGTTTCAACTACTGTTTCTTTAAGAAATTCTATTTTTCTACTAAACTCTTCTAAGGTTCTTATACTGGACGCTTTGTATGCTATTTGATACTATCTCTTCTACATTGTTGACCAATGTGACTACCTACTGATTTTGCAATGGCATGACATTTTTTCTTTGCCCTAAATTCAGCCTTGCATGTTTGTGTACTCTTTATACGTGCTGAACTTCCGTCTAAAAATGGCTTTCAATTTTGATTGATTTCAGACTTCCTTGTATAAGTTTGATTGATTTCTTTCCTTGTCTGCTGATTTCCCCTGTTACTCGATTTGAGTCAAAAACTTTCCTTACCCTATTCATGAGCCAGTAATTTCAAACCTCTGACCCCTTGATTTACTATATACTGATGGATCCTGACCTTATTTGTTTTAACCGTGCATTTCAAAATTCTTCCCTTAATTAAACCCCCTATGTATTTACCCCTAATTGGATACTTTGCACAAGATGTTTATTTGATTTCTTTCCTTAAATAGTTTTATCGTTTGAGTCTGAATTCCTTAATTTAGGGAAGTCTTGTATTGATTGATTTTGTAATTGATATTCAGCTCCTTAATTGTTTTCTTACCTTGTTTCTTCATGTTCTTCACACTATAAATACACGACCCTTCCATTGACATAGACACACATCACCACTCAAAGTTAACCAAAACCTACTCTTATACTCTAAAGTATTCTCTGTTGCTTGCTTATACTGTGGCCTATTACAAGACCTGTTGCTTGCTTTCTCTTTATTTGTTTCTTTGAAACTGGTATGTCCTGATTTAAGTTTCAGCACCACAGCAATGTGTTTATTTTCTGCTTTTGTTTCCCTGTTTACTGCTTATGTATAGTTCAACATTCATTCTAGCATGCAGATTTCTTTCTGCCTGCTCTACTATGAATCCAAAACTCCTATCCGCATTATGTGTTTAAGCTATGGTTTGGGGCATGGCAATACTGCAAGTTATTGTCCATTAATCAAATTTTATCCCCTGGTATCCTAGCCTTTAATAACACGTGTTCTGGCAAGCTTATAGGTGTGCTAGCACTCTTCATTGCTGTGCATGAATAGAGTCTGCCTTTTCGTAAGCAATAGGCTTTTTACAATCTCCCTATTCCCCTGAACCCCTTGTGTGTACTTATTTGTATCTGGTTCCTTTTCCTTTTCCCTTTTAGCATTCTGATCTGCACCTGCACACCTTCTTAGCCTTTAAGTTCTGCCCCCCCCCTCTTGTGAGCCTTGCCTTGGGACCCTTTGAGTTCCCTCTAAACTTTAAAACTTGAGGACTGGCTCTTCCACACTGCACTCATCCCCAAATCTGATAATACATTGGGGTGTAAGCATTTCCCGCAGTTCCTTTTAGACTCTTAGGGATTTTTGACACACTCAAATGGGAGAAAGGCTTTGGATCATGATCTCATGGAGTTGGTTTACCCCATATTTCAGACATGAAGTCTGAATCAGGATCTCCTTGGTTGTACTTTTACTTATATTTTCTGATGTATTTTTATTTTATTTGGGGCTGTAATAAGTTTGCAATAAACTCTTGGGGACGGTTAGTGAAAAGGGTGGGTAACTATGCATGCAAAGGGTGGATACCATGTATATAGGTATTTTTTTAAATCTGCATGCATATAGAAATCATGCCTATAGGTCCTTTTGAATCCTGTATATCCATTTTTTATCTAGAAATCATGTTCATAGGTTTTAAAACAGTTTATGCACTTAGAAATCATGTTCATAGGTCTTGAATTATTTCTCCACATAGATATCATGTTCATAGGCGTTAAACAGCTTTTGCACCTAGAAATCATGTTCATAGGTTTTTAAACAATCAACTACAATTAGATATCATGTTATAGGTCTTAAACAAAAATTCAGCACCTAGATATCATGTCCATAAGTTTAAAATAAGTCTTCTGCATTTTTCACTGCATTCAAAATAACCTCTGCGTTAAAAGCATGCCTATAGGAACTCCTCATCAAATCTGAGCCGCTTCATTCATATACGGAACTAAAATCAGTAATAATGGGTACTACCAGTTGCAGAACTTATAGCCCTCATTAAAACTTGCCTTTCTTTTAAATGACCTGACTCCTTTTTAACCAGTACGTATCCAGTTTATTTCAGACCTTGTTATTTCATTGCTTTCTGAATTTAATAGATACCATGCCTATAGGATCATTGTCCCACACTTAGACAAGCATTAGAGTAAAGTTATAAATTAAATATGAATCTGTTCTATTAACTACAACAAGCAGGCAGACCCGATTTGGGCTTCTTATCTGAATTATGTAATAAATCAGTCTGCCTCAACCTTTAAGTTATTTCATGATTAGTATTTAATCAGACACTTAACTAGTATGTGTAAGTCATGCTAATTACGTGTTTCTTTTTTAAAAAGGGGGTATATCTGAGCCTTTGCTTGTTATGTGCTTTCCCCAACTTGCAATACAAGTTTTGTATGTCGCTTTATTTTTATATTTGAAAACAACAAATAAGCCTAGTATCCCTCCCCTTTAGGATTAGTAGTCCTAAATGCCTCTTGGACTGATAGGATTGGGATGGATAATAACATGCAATAAGTAAACGAGACCATTCCGCGCTTTAATACCTTAACAGGGTGGGAAGGGCAAATATGGATATGATGACCATGCGATAATGCCACATGTAACCCCTCATTGAGGAGTGATTACCGGGAATTGTGAGGGGTGATCCATATTGTTAATAAACCTAGGACCCCCTTTCCCTTATTTCTTATCTCTTTTAAAATAATTTCGAACTCTTTCTTTTTAAGGAAAAAACCAGCTTTCTTTTAGTTCTTTCTAACTTTGTTTATTTGTGAACTATAATGTGAAAATCCCCTCTTATTTGAAGCTTTATTTGTCTACGCATTATTTGTATCTAAATTCATAATAATATTCTGGCCGGGAACTACACTAGTGGATTCTGAGGGGTGCCTAACACCTTCCCCTTAGAATAATTTCAAGCCCTTACCCTATCTCTGGTTACTCAAATCAAAATCTCCTTGGTGTCCTAATGCACCCTAATCATTAGGTGGCGACTCTTCAATTGCAAACCCAATTCCCAAAAGGAATGAGTTGTCCTCCAAAATGTCATAAACCCGATTTCGCGTGAAAAAAGGGGCGCGACAACATGGAGACTCTGCTGGGGAACTTTTAGGCTTTTACCATTTTAGACCTTTATTGTGAATTTATGCTTCTTTATGCACTATTATTTGTTTATTTTCTTTACGCATTCAATTTTCTTTTCGATTGCAAAATTTACTTATCTCCTTTTCCATTTCTTTACTATTTTTCATTACTACTGCTTTACAATATGAAACTATTCTATTTACTGCTTTCTTAACATGTAAATACATGACTACATGACTTTAACTGTTGCATAATCACGATCAAAATCATATTTTACTCGTGCCAAACAAAATCTTATAGCAACACTTATAATAAGTGGTTGCGCTCTTCCGATATTATCACCCCCTAAATCCAGAAAAGGCATATTTGCGGTAAAACCAGTCGATCAACGGTGTAGTGGACGGTTCCGCGCCTTCCCCCTTGAGTTGTCTGCTCAAGGGTACCAGTCTAAAACCCCATAGAAATCCTAATCTATTTAAATTGTGCATGCATCAAGGTCAAACCTAGCCGAGTGAGTTATGTTGTCCGCATAATGACTCTTTAAGATAGCCTTGTCAAAAGTCCATTGGGTTTTCCTAAAACCCAAATGGACATCATCACGTTCTGTGCATTTATTTAGAGAACTGAATACTTATATGACAATTATTGATATTTAATAGTCGAGTCTGGTGGGGGTGAGGGCCTAACCCTTTGTCTTGCAGAAATATGAGGCACGAAGTCCCCAGATTCGGCATGGTCACCAACATCCACCCCAAACTGCTAAGCTGTGGGAGGATCTTTACTCCAGTGATTAGACTCTCATCCGAAAATATTTGGGGAACCTACCTTTTCTCCTGGAAATCTAACCCAACAACAAGATCATAGAAGCTGCTACTTTGTTCTGGGATTGCGAGATATCCGTGTTCTGCTTTGAGGATATTGAAATGAAACCCTTACTAGAGGAAATCGGGGGATTGGCCGGTATACCATAGGAAACTCCGGGTTTGTTGGTGCCTGAGAACCGAAAAAGCAGGGGTTTCCTCAAGATGATAGTTTTGAAGGAAAATCACTGATATGTCTGAAAGACTCCTATATCCCTTTTGATTATTCATACGAATGGCACAGTCACAGCAAATCCTACTCTACCTATCCTGACGAATTTTCTATCACATCATTGGGACATATTACCGAAGGGTCTTTGTGTTCATGTTTTGCTTCCTGGGATTGATCGTGTTTCCAACAAAAAGGCAAGAAACCACACCATACTAGCTATGGTAACTAAAACTCTAATGGAGGGAATTGATGGGCAACCATTCAGCCTCATACAATGATCATTCAGAAATGTACCGAGCCCTAGAAAGGTGTCAACGGGGAGCCAAACACTTCGAAGGCTATAACTTGCTACTTCAACTTTGGCTCATGGAACATCTCTAAAAGGGTGAGTACCGGCAAGAAATCCATCGAAGGGACTGGGATGATCATATCACTTTTCATCATCCAAAGCGAATGAATTACATGCCCAACATGTTTGCCCAACTAGAGAATGCTAGAGAATAGGTTGAACTCTTTGAAAATATGACTCAAGACCAGGTACAATGGATGTTCAAGTGGTTTCGACCGAGGAGTTCATCGTCGGATCCAGAGACGCACCTTCCAGGTACTAATTGTCTTAATAGGAACGTACCCTTATGTACCTCTTCGGGTTATGAGACAAGTAGGAAGGAAGCAGGTTTTACCCCGGGTCGATAAGATGAGTCACTTCTGGCTTGACTTCCAGGATGACGATAGTCCTTATAGGTGCCAGGCTTAGCATATGTGGCACTGCAAGATTGTCATGGGAAGGGACACCCACGAACCAAATAGATACCATGTAGGTTGTGCTCCCTATTATTCGAGCTGGTTGGAGGATAATCATAGCGGTCTGGACCAGCCTGGGTTTGTTAGAGGTAACAGGATCATAGATGAAAAGGCCGAAGCACTGGTCAATCAATTGCGCAAGAGAATTCGAGAATGGGAAAGCGATCAGCGTGAGATACAAGAAGCCAATCAAAAACTAATTGAAGAGTGGAAGGATATGGCTGTCGGCGCCAACAAAAGACTGGGATATTTGGACCGAGGTATAGTAGAATTGGAAAAGAAATCTCTCAAAAGGGTCGAGGACTGCCGGAATGCTGAAGGAAATGAAGGCGGACATCTGGCCAGAGCCTACCTGCTGGTGGGACTGCACGAGTTAGGGAAGCTATTCGATGGAGTCAAGGATGCCAAATTTGGGGAAGGTCCTTCTGGGACCAAATAGATAGGAGTTTCCATTTTGCCTTATAAAATGTAATAAGGCCAATGGCCACTAGAAAATAATATTTCCTATTATTTAGTGTTGATTTGGGATTCGTCTACTTTTTTATCAATGAAATAAGGCATTTAGCATTCTAAGTTCTCCAAATCAACTTGTCGCTAGGCCTACCTCGGATACAAAGAGGTCCCCAAATTAAGACACGTTTACATTCCTGCGCTATGTGTTTTAATATTGCAATATTTTTCTTATAATCATCACTGACTTGTTACCATTTGTTTTTATTTTTTTTTTTAATTCCCCTCCCCAAAGGTTAGTTCGTTAACTCTGGCAACATCATCCTATTTTATGAGATCCAGGGGCCCTCCACTGACTCCTCCTCTTAGTCCTATCAAAAAGAAGAACAAAGGGAAGATGGAAGATCTGAACAACGCTAGAAAAGAGAACTCAACTGAACGGGTAGAGGTCACTCATGGTACTCTAGTCCCTAAGGAAAATGCATCCCAACTGGAACAAAAGCTGTTGAAATTTCAGGAAGAAGATCAAGTCCGGAATCTGGCGAATCTGTCATTTTTCCTCACCACTCCAGAGGTTAATTTCCCAAATACTCAGAATCCTCTATCTCCACTAAATATCCCAAAGCAGCAAAACCATCCCACTCCTCATCACTACTGCAACACCTACCATACCTCAAATAGCACCCTATTGCTCATCCCGGAACTCCAGAACTCCAGAACTCCACAAATAACCACTATCACACCCAACATAATACCCCCATCTACGTGGACACTATGTCGCACACCACCCAGCCCATTTCAAGCACACCCGAGTCTACTAACAAGGACTTGCTCATCAGAAACTTGGCCGAAAAGCTTAAAAAGTTGACTAGCAGAATTCAAGGCGTTGAAGGTAGTAAGGGAATTGAGGGGCTAAACTACGAAGATCTTTGCATACAGCTTGATATCGAACTGCCCGAGGGGTACAAACCTCCTAAGGTTAAAATGTTTGATGGTATAGGGGATCCAAGGGTCCATTTGAGAACGCACTGTGAAAAATTGGTTGGAGTGGGAAAAGAAGAGAAAATCCACATGAAGCCTTTGATGAGGAGCTTGAAGGGAGATTCCTTATCTTGGTACATTAGCCAAGATCCGAAGAGGTGGTCAAAGTAGGTGAGCATGGTGTCCGATTTTATGGACAGATTCAGGTTCAACATAGAGAATGCACTAGATGTGTTCTATATTCAAAATCTGAATAAGAAACCCATAGGAATATTCCGTGAGTATGCTATTCAATGGAGGTTAGAAGCTGCTAAGGTTAGGCCTGCTTTGGAAGAAGAGCAAATGAACAAATCCTTTGTTCAGGGCCAAGACCCACAGTATTTGTGAGCACGTGATTTTTGCTTCACGAAAACTACTCCAAAAGAAATCAAAGAGTAAAACAAATTGCCGTGTGTGCAATTTTGACAATTTTTTGCATGGCATTTTTTGGATAATTATTTGTGTTTTGTCCGTAAATATTTATCTTGCTATAATTAATTAAAAAATACAAAAATATATGTTGCATGCACACTTACGATCAAATTGTGCACTTAAGAATTATCTAAACCATGATTTGGTTTTAAAAAGGAAGAAAATCACAAAAAGTGTATTTGTTGTATGTTTATCATGTTTGTGTGATTTTGTTTTAATTAATGACTAGTCTTGTGTGTTAATTATTGATTAGGGTTAATTAATATTTTGCAGTTTAAATTTTGATGTTACAATTTAATTTAGGAATTTTGGTTTTTAGGAATTAAAAGAAAATGAAAGAAAAAGAAGAAGAATGAAAATAGTGGGCAAAACACGGTTGGGCCAATTTTGAATTAAAGTCCAAGGCCCAATCTCAATACCACTGATCCAGTCCAGTTACCTGGCCGTTCAGGTGCCTCAAACAACGCCGTTTCTGCGTCCCGAATCTGGGCCGTTGATCAAACAGGTCTAACGGTCCAGTTCAGCTTCCGACCAAGCTCAAACGACGCTATTTTAGGTGATCATATCTGCACCGTCCATTCCTATTGATCTAACGGTCCTAAGCTTCCAGTTCAACCCGGTCCATCTCACCCGGGTTGACACAGTCGCTTAAGGAGACCAAACGTTGTCGTTTCCCTTAAATGAAATGATCCACGCCGTTGATCGTGGTTGATCCAACGGCTAGGATCAAACATCCACTCTACTATGTAAACCTAAAATCATTACCCACCCCCCATAGCCGAACCCCTTTGTCTCTCTCAGTTACCACAGAGACGCCCCCATGAAACCCTAGCGCCGCCCCCATTTACCTCCGTCGTAAACCCAGTAGCCGGAGGTCCAACGGCTACAATCTTCACACCCCTGAACCACCATGACCTCCTCTTGCCAAATCCACCCTCCATTATCCTCGAATCATCACCGTCTTCTTCGAATATCAGATCGACGAATCAGTCTAGAAACCTAGTTCGTCTAACTAACCCCAAATCAACACCCCTAAGCCACCTGACCACCCTGGTTATGAATTTGTTAACCGCTGGCCTCGAATCATTCTCCATCGTCTCGAATATTCGTTTGAAGATTCGAGCAAAACCTTAGCTTAGCACAACCAAGACCAAACTCATACCAGAACTTCCCCTGACCTCCCTCATACCCTAAATGCAATTGGTTTGGTTCGAGTCTGGCTAGAAATGTTCGAGCCCCGAATCAAACATAAGAACCCTAGAAATTCCAAACCATGGAATCTGTCCAAATTAAAGGAAGATTTGGGGTCTAATCGACCTTAGTCGAAGTGTTCTCAGTTGAGAACACTCGATTAAGGTCCGTTAGACCTCAAAGGTGTTCGAGTCTGAGTTCAAACCTGGGTCATCTAGATTTTAAGTTTCTAAGGTAATTTTTTCCTCTCCCTTTGTTCTATTTGTTTCCTATTAATATCTGTTTGTGTGTTTAGATTAGTTTTAATTGATTCTTTCAATTTTTGTATCAATTATTCTGTCCATCTCCAGACCTTTTATTTGGTCGAATGTTATTCTGTCCATTGTTAAGTATGTGTTGAGCTATATAATCGGTTTGAAATATTGTCGAATAGTTAGTTTCATAAGTTCCCTGTTTTGTCCAAAGTCATTGGAATTGCCTTGATTAGTCTATTTAATCTGTGTTTTGTTGTTAATTGTATCTGTCGTGATCAATTGAATTCGTGTCATCAATTAGTTTCTCATGTTAGAATGCTAGAATAACATGGCAATAATTAGGTTCACGCCAGTAGCTTTGCTTCCTCTTGTTCAAATTTTGTGATTAAGAACAAGCCTGGAACATGTAATTGATCTTCAATTCTGCTTGCATTGTCAACTCATTCCATCTGATTGATGCCCCTCTTTTTGATTTGGTCTAGTCTCCTGCATTGAATCTGTGTGAATTTGGTACTTGGATGTTGGTTTATAGCTGTAATATTTGAATGAGAAATTAGGAGATAGTTAGAAATCAGTCTTGGTCAATTGTTGGGTTTGAACTTATATAGGTTTAATAACAGGCTAACAAGCTTAGGGTAATACAGTAATTTTCAAGGGTTTAAGGGGGTAACTTGGGGATTTTACAGGCCTGCAAGTAGTTTGAACTTAAGGGTCTGTCAAGTGGTAATAAATGTCATTAGTTTAAAAGCAATGGGGGACAATACATAAGAGCATGGGGAGTTAACAGGAATATTTTAATCACCACATGACTCTTGATTGAAACAATAGGGAACCAAGAGTGGGGAACATGAATTAAAACAAGAACAAGGCACTTAAGAGTGGGGATTGAGAGAGTATGGGCAGTGAGGATCTGATGGTTTCAATACAGACCTTAGAGGTCTCTTTTTACATATAAATAGAGTCATTTTTGACTAAGAAAGGGCTGGATTTTGGAACGAAAAATTCAAAGATAGAAAGTTTAAGTTGGCTGGATTTTTTTTCACATAAAAGTCTAGAGTTTAAGAGTGCAAAGTAGGCTGGCTTTTACCTCAAAAAGTTCAGTAATTAGGAGATCGGTTTTTCTATCAGTTTTTTCTTGGAGTTATTTGTTGAGAAGTCTTGGCTGGATTTTTGAGCAATAGAAATTCAGGAGTTAGAATGCTTAAATGGCTGGTCTTTCAATATTTAAAGATCAGTAGTTTGAGAGTTAAAAGAGAGTGTTTGAGAGTTAAAAACTGAAAACATCAGAAACCTACTGTTCCATTGCATTTCTAGGGTCTTTCTGCTTCTGCCTGTGACTACTGTTGGTGTTTCTGTTTCATATTTTGTTTTCTGGTGTTGGTGTTGCTGTTTGGTATATTTGAAATTGCCACTGTTTTTCTGGGATTTATTCTGCTGGGTTTCATCTGTTGTTGTACTGTTACTGCCCTGCTGATCTCTCATCTTCCTCTTCTTTTATTTCAATACCAGGTACACTTTCGAATCAACACTGATGTAGCTGTGAGTTATAAAAGTGAAATAAAATGCTAGGGTGATTGATGAACTAGTTCTGTAACTGTAGCTTAAATAGATACGTGATAAGTATCTGTATAGTCTAGTTTCATAACTCAATAAAAATGCATGGTGTAGTTTTTGTACCTTACTGAAATTTTATTTGTTTAAAATTGCAATCTGTAGTCGTCAGTTGTACATGTAATGTAGTTAGTTAACTAATTTGTAGAATGAACAAATAGTTAATAGATTAGTTGCTCATATTTCATCTCTAGTTTTCTTTTGTATTCAAGGCAGATTTAAATAGGCCAGCATCCGATTACGTTAGGCAATATATAGGCCAATGTTCGAATCCATGTTGATAACATTTCCTAGCCGTTAATTCCATCAGTCTCAATCATCTAGAAATGTTAGTTTAAATCAATTTTAGAAATGTTAAGTTTAAATCAATTTGGAGAATGGTTAGTTCGTTTTCAATATTTTGTCAATCTCGTATGCATGTTATAATTTCAGCTTTAGTAGTTCGCTTATAGAATAAGGCACGAAACAATCTGCCATTTAACAAGTTCGGGTTCCATTTTTCATTCGCATCTATTATAACCTAATAACTAATAAGAGGCCCGAACTCGTTAAGCATGTAAATCAATTAGGATTTTTTTCTTCTTTCATTTTTAGAGACAAACAAAAAATAGAAAATGTAGTCACTTTAGGATTATCCTTTTAAAATAAATGGGACGAGCCTCGCCAAATAAAAGGCACAAATTGCGGGGCCCTCAATAGATGTAAATAATTGCTTATATTTTAGGACGGACCGCTTAGTAAATGTCACGACCCTCCTCAAATAATAACGCGTTAGTCCCTTTAGGCGCGTGTTTAATAACTTTACCTTCCTAAATTCGGGTGTGCATTTCATGCAACCCAAATCCAAATCCCAAAACGTTGAATAAAATGTGTCGAGGATCCGAGTGCATTTCATGTGACGTGATCCAAAAACATATTTTAAACGACATTCAATTCCTTAAAAAATAATTAAAAGCGGTTAAAGGTTAAAATTTGCACATAAGTTAAAGCATGTTATAAAATCAGATAAATAAGCCAAATATAACAGTTGAGCGACTGTGCTAGAACCACAGAACTTGGGAATGCCTAACACCTTCTTCCGGGTTAACAGAATTCCTTATCCGGATTTCTGGTTCGTAGACTGTAATACGGATTCAACTTTTTCCTCAATTCGGCATTCAAACCGGTGACTTGGGACACCATAAATCTCTCAAGTGGCGACTCCAACTCTTAATAACAAATCCCGTTTTGATTGTCCTTTAATTGAAAAAACATCCTTTACTACATCCTTCGCGGGGTACAGTAGCGTAAAAAGGAGGTGTGATAGCTCTGGCGACTCCACTGGGGACTAAAAACCTAGAACTTTTGGTTCAGGGTTTAAAATTCGAGCTTGGTATATTTGTTGTATTTGGCTTGTATATTATCTGATTTTGTTATATGTTTGGGCCTAATGTGCTAAGTGTTGCTATTACCGCTTTGATATTTTGTGAACTGTATATAAACTGTGCCAAAACCCCTCCTCTCTCTGAGTCTTCTACATCATGAAGAAGGGTGTACTTCGTGTGACTTCTTTTCTGTTAAAGTCTTTTCCCATCTAGAACGAGGTCCGGATAAGTTGCTAAGCCGGCGGAGCTTCTGTATCCCCGGTACGCTGCCCCCTCCTCGGCCCGAGTTGTCCGCTCGGGTAAGCCAGGTCTAGAACAATAAACCCAGGTTTTAATCCTAGAATAACAAAGCCTCATGCCGATCACTAGTATGAACGCTTATTTGCATCATGTTGCATTTGACTTAGGGGACTCAACACAGGGGTTGGGTCCGTCTAGGACAGGTAACCTGAAATAAAAAAGACCATCCTGCTGCATCCTGTTTGTTTTATGCATTTATTTGCTTCAGACTTGCATGCTGACCGGCTTATGAAAATCGGGAATATTGGAAAATCGTGGAAAATAGCAGTGTATAGATAGCTACTTATTTTCAGAAAAACCAATGCCCAAGTAGTGTCGAAACTCTGCCAGAATTTTGCAAAAAAAAAAAAAAAGGAAAGAAGTGGTGTTTTCGAAAAGATATGAGTCTTGTTTTTAAATCTAGTTCATGTTTCCTTGCCCTAACTACGTCGGTTTGATTCTCACCGGATGTGAGATACGTAGGCAACCCTCATCGGGTCCAACTTCCCTTTTGCAAAAATAACCAGAAAAGGTCAATTTTTTTTTATTATAAATCAAGTGATGCTGTTTTTGTCAAAAATAGCCAAATGTTCCGAAAGAGACGCCGGAAGGCTGACTTTGCGTAAACAGCCACTTTTGAGTTTTGACCGGTTGACCCTCACAGCCTTAAAATCTTCATCCCCGAAGCGTTGAAGGGTCGTGTTCGGAAAATCAGATCTTTCTTTGTAAATAAGAAAATAGTCAAATCATTTTTGAGTCAAATAAATTATTACTTTTTGTTTAAATCACCTTAATAAATGTGCAGGATGAGCACAAGTGAAAACAAACCCTTCACCGTCTTTAGCGAGGTCCCTCTCCAGCTCCATATGTGGTGGAACGATTTGGAAAAAAGCAGCAAAGAAATAGTGGTCAGAATCTTGGGGGGTCTCATCAGTCTACTGAATGTCAGGGCAAGGCCGGATTTCATCAAGGCTTTAATACCATTTTGGGACCCGACCCGAAATGTATTACGCTTTGCGAATTTTGAGCTTACACCCACACTGGAAGAAGTAGCAGGTTATGCGGGTATGAATGGGAATTTGAGAGGTCAGTATCTATTGTCACCAAGGCCGATATCTCCACACCGCTTTCTGGATTTGTTAAATATCAATACTGTGCAAAATAACGATTTATTAAAAGGATTGTCACACCTCCTTTTTCCGAAAGGTTTTACTACACCCCGGGGAAGGGTATAATAAAAAAGAAGTTTTTCCAATTAAAGGACAATCGAAACGGGATTCGTTATTTATTAAAAGATTCAGAGTCGCCGCTTGGGAGATTTATGGTGTCCCAAGTCACCGATTTGAATCCCGAATCGAGGAAAGGGTTTGACTCTGTATTACAGTCGCGAACCAAAAATCCGGATAAGGAATTCTGTTAACCCGGGAGAAGGGGTTAGGCACTCCCGAGTTCCGTGGTTCTAGCATGGTCGCTCAACTGTTATATTTGGCTAAATTTTGATTTTTATACATGCTCCAACCTATAGTGCAATTTTAAAGTTATTCTACCGCTTTTATTTATCATTATTTTATTTAAGAAAGTGAACGTCATTTAAGAACATATTTTCGGATCACGTCACATGAAATGCACCCGGATCCTCAACACATTTTTATTCAACGTTTTCGGATTTGGATTTTGGTCGCATGAAATGCACACCCATATTTTGGAAGATAAGATTATTTAAAACGCACCTAAAGCGACTAACGTATTGTTATCTTTTGGGGAAGGCCGTAAAATTTGTTAAACGGCCCGTCCCGAATACTAAGCACTTTTGAATTAAGTAATCAATGAGGGCCCCGCAATTTGTATTTGGTTTGGCGAGGCTCATCTCATTTTATTATTAAAGGCCAACCTAAAGTAACTAAATTTTCTATTTATTATTCGTCTCTAAAAAGCCAATTAATTTACAAATATAAATTCGGACCTCAAATTCAAGTTCGAATTCAAACAAAAGGGAGAAAACCCTTTTAACTTGAACCCGCTACCTAATTCAAAATCTAATTTTATATTCATTAATTAATTTCCTTTATTTTTGAATGTAATTTAAAAAAAAGAGCCTTTTGGCTTATAGCAATTTTTGGGACTTTGAGAAATAGGCCCAGTCCTATGGCCTCAATAGTTCAATCCTTTATAATCAAATATACCAATTAAAGACAAATAATATGTCTAAACATAGAAACATCCAAAATGCTAGAAATTGAAACAACTATAGTAGTAAAACGAGTGATCAAAGTGCAATATTGGCTGTTCCAAATTTTAAATCAGAAATTGACTTGTTTTTTTTTTAAATAATTAAAACTAACAGTATTGTTTGAATGTTATTCCCACCCATGACAACTCATAAATCTGATTTCTGACACTTAATCATATATCATTTTTAACCTGTTGATACAGATTTTGGCATATAAATTCGATTATACCTTTAATTGATCACTATCAATAATTGACGATGTTAATAAAATGGAACTACTTGGAATCAACTTCTAATAAATCACCTACTTAAAACGAACTACGACCTTTAAAATCATACAAGAGGTTACGACTAATTTCTGATTTCAATTCAAGCACATTATGCTAAATAAAATCAATTATACAATATTTGATTAATTTCAGTTAATCTCCTATCTTCTCCAGTAAAAGCGAGTGAAAACAGAATAAACTAATGAAGGCTAAAGAGTAATTTTCCAGTTCAATTGTCCAGCAGTTATTACAATTTTACACAGTTCATATTTAACTACAACAAACAACTAATTATGTCATAAGAGAATTATATAAAAAAATGATTGAACTATTTAAAGGAACATTCTTCAACAGAAAACTTTTGCTTCAATTTTGTTCCATGCTTTTCACAAGTAAGATTACATCATGGTAGTGTCAAATGTGTACCTGGAAAGATGAATTACAACGAAAAGAATAAGGAATTAGCTCTGTAATGCAGCAACAGCAAGCAGAATTGCAAACATCAGTCAGTGATCAATTTTCACCCAGAATCAATCAAAATATCCAGGAATGTTTCGAAGCTTTCAGATTATTGAACAAATAGGACCTTATATAAGCTAACAAGTGGATTTTGAAAGCTAAAATTCAGAAAAAATAACTGAGAAAACTTCAATAGAACAATAATCAATGAAATTTTTTAGTTTTTTTTTTTTGGAGATTTTCTACTATTTTTGGATATTGAAGGTTTGAATTGTTTCAAATTCTGATCTGAAATTGAAAGAGGAGTTTTGGGGGGAATTTTTTAGGCTTCAAAACTTCTGATTTTTCCAGGGGTTTCTAACTTGTGAAACAAGGGACTACTCATGCCCTTTTATAGGCTAAACTTGGGGGAGAAGCTTCTAGACTTCCTTCACACTTTTTTCCCTTTTTTTATTCCAGATTTTACCCAAATAGCCCTTACTTTACTGACTTCTTTATCAAGTTATTATCCTGAACTTCTAAAATTGAGACTAAAGTCCTATTCTAGAAGATTCTAGAGAATCCTAGTTTCCACTATAGCATTCCTGCCTATTGCTAAATGCCCAAAATACCCCTTGGAAACCCCTGTTATACATTTGAAATCACTAAACTAGTACAGCTATATCCAAACAATTATCTAACCAAACTAAGCCTAAGGATTATTTGAAATCTGACACTAAATTATGGAATTAACACTAGCTAATTGTAAGGAATTAATCTAAATTACCAACGCAAGATTTAAACAAGAATGAAACCGGATTAAACTACAAAATAATTACGGAACCTACAACTAAGAATCCAAACAGAAATAAATGGAAAAGCACTAAATTAATACCTATTATCCATTCAAGCAGCTGCTAAACTAATTAATCAGTAATTACCAAGGTAAGACTGAAAAATCACAAAACAACTACAAATGCAAAGCTAAACTTAAAGGGGGAAATCCTAGGCTAAATTATTGGCTGGTTAACACAAATATGCAGAAACTAATTCAAATATTAAAGCGACCTAATTAGGCTAAGTGATTAAACATAAAAATGAAAAAAGTTTGAACCAAAAGAGATTTAAAGAAAAGAGAAGGAGACAGGGTTGAGGAGTAACGACCGTCAAGAACAAAACCAAATAAACAAACTGATAAAGGAAACTTACCAGTCTGCAAGCTCGATTTGAAAACCTCGAAGAAAGAAACAGAATCCTAGCACACTCGAGTTTAGGTTCTTCAGATTCAACATTTGAAGAATTTGACGGGCATTCGAGGGATAAGAACAAAGTAATTAAGATGAGAAAAGGACGACGACCCTAGATTGTTAATTTGGGGCTGATTAGATGAACTAGGGCTTTGAGACGGAACTTCAAATGGATATTCGAAGGGGTGGAGACTGATTCGGGGGAAATAGTTTAGATATTTGGAATGAGGGGGTTGAGGAGGAGCCAGGGTATTAATTTGGGGTCGTTTAGAGCCGGCGCTGCCATCGGAGACGGTGAGGATTGGGTGGCGGCTGGTTAGGGTTTCGGGGGTCAATTTTAGAGAGATGAAATGAGGGAGACGATGAGGGGGTATGGGGGTCGGTTAAGACAATTTTATTTAATGGATTTGGGCTTCCCAGCCGTTAGATGAGGATAACCTCGACGGGTGGGATTAAAAAATGGGAAACGACGTCGTTTGGTTACCGGAACGGGTCTAGGGTGATTGGGCCTGGGTTTGGTCTGTTATTTAGGTTTTTTTTTGGTTTGGGCTGAATCAATTTTGGCCCAATTCAAATCTTTTCTAAGACCCTTTATTCTTATTTTTCTCTTTTACTTTTTTGTCTATTTTTGTATTTCATTTTATATTTTTTACTTGCTTTTGCTCTCTTTTTTTTTAAAAAAAATAAAAAAAAACTAAAATAAAGTCCTAATATATTACAAAGTTAAACTAATTAACTCCTAAAATTATTTAAAACTATTTCATGACAAATTCACAATTAAAACACAAAGTGAAATATTTTTGTTATTTTCTTCATATGTGTTCTAAAACGAATTAACCCCCTAATTAATACTAAGCTATGAAATTAAATCCTAAACAAATTCTAAGTATATTTTTGTATTTTCATATGAATTATCATGCACAAATAAAAATGCAACCAATTAACACAAAATTCACAAAAATTATAAAAATAAGGAAAAATCATTTTGTTTGAATTTTTTTTTGGGAATAATTTGCTTAGGACAAAAATCACGTGCTCACAGCTGCCCCTCTTTGCCCGGAAACACGAAGAGTTTTCGTGCAAAGACAAGTGAGCGGAAATGAGCGATTTTTGCCCGTCCGCATATTCCGTGTGAAGCATTTTAAAAAGAGTTGACCGAACCCTGCTTCAGAGGTTGCCTACATATCTCGGGCTAAACGGGAATCAGGTCAGTGTAGTTCAGGAGTGTCTGGTAGCTGGGACTACCAGGAGCTGTGATTTCACTGCTGTTGCTGCTGTTACTGCTCGCTGATCTCCTTATTACACCGTCAAGATAAAAAGAAGCTAGCCTAAGCTATGATTTAGGGACTACAAAAGCTCCTATCTATATCTCCAAACTTTGCTCTTGTGTTGCCTTGAACTTGTATCTTGTATTTTTCCAATGGGATTCTTGTTGTTGCCTTGGCGATGTTTTGCCATTCCTCTTGATGATGCTTGACTACTACGATTTGAAATATGTGTCCATTCTTCAGGTGGGCTCCTGCTTACGATGCTTGAAAAGATATTCCCTTGTTCTCCAGGTGGGCTCCTGATTGCTATGCTTGAAAAGGTATTCCCTTGTTCTCCAGGTGGTCTCCTGATTGCGATGCTTGAAAATGTGTTCCCTTGTTCTCCAGGTGGGCTCCTAATTGCGATGAAACAGACAAACACAGAAAATTTTCTGCCCCAGTATGGTGACTGGGCACATCATGTTATCAGATATTAAAATTAAAGGCTAGAATTTGGATTGTACTTCCCTTGTTTTCCAGGTGGGTGCCTGCTTGCTGAAACGTGAAATGGGTTCCCTTGTTCTTCAGGTGGGTGCCTACTTGATAAACTTGAAAGATATTCTCTTATTCTTCAGGTGGGTTCTTGCTTGCTGACTTTTGAAAGATATTCCCTTATTCTTCATATGGGCTCCTGCTTGCTGATTTTGAAAAGATATTACCTTATTCTTCAGGTGGGCTTCTGCTTGCTGATTTTGAAAAGATATTCCCTTATTCTTCAGGTGGGCTCCTGCTTGCTGATTTTGAAAAGATATTCCCTTATTTTTCAGGTGGGCTCCTGCTTGCAAACAACCATACAAAAGGAAGAAAATTTTCTGCACTAGTTTGATAACTGGGCGCGTTGTGTTACCGAATATTAAACTTGAAAGATAAGACTTGCATTATACTTCCCTTGTTCTTCAGGTGGGCGCCTGGCTGCTGCGTTTGAAATGTATTCCCTTATTTTTCAGGTGGGCTCCTTCTTGCTAGCTTTGGAAAGCATTCCCTTGTTATCCAGGTGGGCTCCTGCTTACAAAGAAAACTTCTTTCTGTCCCTATTTTAATCAAAGAAAGGTTTGTTAATATAAAATGGTGGTTAGCTGCTGGAATTCTTGTTGGCCATGCTCCCGCTTCTGACTTTGCTCTGACTTGCTTCTTTGGACTTGCTTTGATTTGCCATGATTTCCCGGCTGACTTTCAACCCTCTGATCTTGATGACCCAAATGTTTTACCTTATGTTACTGTTTCGTGTTTTTGTCCCCTTCTTGTGAAACTTTGCTTCTCCCTCCAATTATCTGATTATACCATTGATGAGATTTGCATTGGTCCTTCATGTTTTACTTTCTTTTGATATGTCCCGATCTCGTTGTGCCATACAACTGGGAAACTGGTAGTTAGACTTGACATCCTTCTTTTTGTTTTTGAATTGACCTGACACTGAAATGTCTTATAGACAAACTTCAAGAAAATGAAATGCAATGACCTCGAAGGTTTTGAGGATAGAAAGACTCTGAAAACGAATGAGTTGTAATAAAAAGAAAAAGGATAGGACTTATCTGAGTGGAAAGGCTGATATCATTGATCATGTCATGCATTTTGGATTAACCAGCTTAGTCTGTCCAACCAATCAATTGTTAATTGCCACATTTGCTGTTCCATACTTTCACAACCAATTTCCACCAAAAACCCAAACCTTTACTCGTTTTGCCATGTTTCAAACACCTTTCAACCATAGACGTCTTTCATTTGATCATCTGAAAAACTTACTTTTGCCTTACGGTGCCCGTGAGGGTTTTCACCAATAAGACTCTCTCATTTTTAATATCTCTCAAATTCACTTTGCCTTACGGTGCCCGTAAGGGTTTTCACCAATAAGACTCTCTCATTTTCATCATTTTCCTTCTGGCATCAGAGTGTTGTCCACGACATGAATCACCTTACCTGTTTGTATTGGCATTTCTTAAAATTGATCAGAAGGTCTTTCTTTGGACCGTAATGTGGGTTTTGGATGGGTTTATAAAGAAAGGTATAAAGGCTCTAAATATTTTAACATGGGTTCAAAATTACAACTTTCGGAATCATATTTCTGCCACAATCATAACTTCTACCCCAGTTTCCTTCTTGGGGATTCTTGGATTTTTCTTTTGTTGTGACTGAACCTCAGTGAGGCTACCTACGTACCATTTCGGGATCAAGTCAAACGTAGTTCAGGCCATAAAATCGCTTCATTGTTGCGATGTTTCTTTTCTTCCATTCTTCTTTTCTTTTCATTTCTTTTCTTTTCTTTTTCTTTATTTTTTTTTACTTTCTTTTCTTTTCTTTTTATGTTTCTTTTTCTTTCTCTTTTCTCTTCTTTCTTTTCTTTTCTTTTCTTTTTCCATTGTGTTTCTCCTGTTTCTCCACTTAATTTCCCTGCTTGGGTTCTTAAATTTTGTTGTTGATTCCGAAAGAGGGCTACGAAAAAAAAATATAACAGGGCTCAAAAGGGATAACAATAGATAAAGTGTTTGGATAGCAGAACAAAATGCTGCCTTCGTCATTTCAATCTTAACACATGCCAAATACAATCAGGTATATATAGATAAAGAAATCATACATAATATCTTTTGACTGCATCAGAATTGATAGCCATTTCTATACATATTCCTTCCACATCTGTTAGATACAATGCACCATTGGACAACACTCGCGTTACAACAAACGGCCCCTCCCAGTTAGGAGCAAATTTTCCTTTTGCGTCAGCCCAGTGAGGTAAGATACGCCTCAATACTAATTGCCCTACTTCAAATTTCCGTGGACGCACTTTCTTGTTATAAGCTCTTGCCATTCTCTGTTGGTATAACTGTCCATGACATAATGCTGCTAATCTCTTTTCATCAATCAAATTCAATTGTTCTAAACGGGCTTTGACCCACTCATCATCATCAATTTCCGCCTCAGCAATAATCCGAAGGGAGGGTATTTCAACTTCTACAGGTATCACCGCCTCCGTACCATACACCAATGAATAAGGAGTCGCCCCTACTAAAGTACGAACAGTAGTGTGATATCCTAACAGAGCAATAGGTAACTTCTCATACCACTGTCTGGATCCTTCCACCATTTTCCGAAGTATTTTCTTGATGTTCTTATTAGCTGCCTCAACTGCTCCATTCGCCTTAGCACGATATGGGGTAGAATTGCGGTGCGTGATCTTAAACTGCTTACATGTTTCCGCCATCAGATGGCTATTGATATTAGCACCATTATCTGTGATAATCACCTTCGGAATTCCGAATCGACAAATCATGTTTGAATGCACAAAATCGACCACCGCCTTCTTGGTCACTGATTTGAAAGTTTTTGCTTCAACCCACTTAGTGAAGTAATCAATGGCTACT
>MU681602.1:5984-21586 GCA_026770625.1 Nicotiana glauca
TCTTTTCGTTCTTCTCTAGTCTCTTAACATATCATAAAAGATCATTTTGATAATTGAAATAATGGATATCTCACATTAAGCATGATGTGGGTCCTAAACTACCCAAACATTTAATATCATAGTAGCTACGCACGGACTCTCATCACCTAGTATGTACGTAGCCCCCGCATGTAATAGCAATTTATCATTTATTAGTCCTAAAGGGACAATTCTCCCTCACGAGGTTATAAAGGAGACTCACCTCGCTCCGAAGCGCACTTCCAACTATCAAGAACAAGCCCGAAACCTCAAAGCAAGCGGTATGAACTAGTTAAATAATATAGGGATTAGTCAATAAGGGTTTACAAGGTTGAATTCTAACAATTTAAGTGATTTCCCAACCTTTTCCATAAATTTCTTAAATTCCAACCCGAGCCCACGTGCCCGGATCTCGAGATTTTTCGAAGAAAATTATTCTCTATAACCTAAGGATCACTAATATGTGATTTCTAGTTCATTACATAGCCAATCATGTGGTTAAATCTTAATTTCAGGGAAACCCTAGGTCTAGCTCAAATTCCTTAATTTTACCAAATTTCTAGTGTTAAATCTACCTAATGTTTATGTATTTGAACTAAAAATGAGTGGGGGTTACTTACCTCAAAATGTTATGTTGAAACCTCCCCTTTGGAATCACCAAAATCGCCTAAGTGTTGATGGAAATATGGAAGAAATGAGCTTGAGCTCGTATTAAATGAGTTTCTGTCCCCAGCAATTTCTGCTTCTGCGGAAGACATCCCGCTTCTGCGGGTTCCGCTTCTGCGAAAAATGGCCTCTTATGCGGCTTCCTGGCAACTGGGGCACGACCGCTTCTGCGGTCTAGGGGTCGCAGGAGCGTGACCACTTCTGCGGTTTCCTAGGACTTGATCCTTTCCGCTTCCGCGATGAGGTGACCGCTTCTGCGGTTCAAGAGCCGCAGAAGTGGTTATGACAAAAGCAGCAAATGGAGTTTTTCCTAAGTTTTCAACTTCACTCGAACCTCGACCATTTGACGCTCGGGGCTCCCGAGCCCCGCCCGAACATACCGACAAGTCTGAAATCACGAGGCGGACCTAGTCGGACCCTTAAAACACCCAAAACAACGCTAAATCAAGGAGTCAAACCCCAAAACCAATTGAATCCACTTAATGAACTCCAAGTTCTTAATTTCCTTTCAACGGGTCAAAATGCCCTTAAACTACTCGGATTGATACCAAATTTTACGAGTGGGTCTTAACTGATATTTCGAACTTGTACCAAGTTTCGCAATCGAAATCTGAAACCGATACCTATGAAAACAATAATTTCTTAGTTTATTTAATTCTTTGAAACTTAAACTTAACAATTTTACATAAAAATTCATTACTCGGGCTAGGGACCTTGGAATTTGATTCCGGGCATACATCCAGGTACCATATTTTTCTGCGAACCTTCAAAAATTGTCAAATTATAATTCTGGGTCCGTTTCCCCAAAATATTGATCGAAGTCAAACTTGGCCTTTTTAAAGGAACTTAAAGAAGCAACTAGGCTTAATCCCGCTCAGACTCTTCTAACTTCCGAACCACCCGTCCCCGCAAGTCATAAGTTAGCTAAAGCAAGTGTGGAAAGTATTATTTAGGGGAACAGGGTTCGAAAATACAAAACGACCAGTCAGGTCGTTACAATAGCTAATTATGAAAATTTTTGTGGCTAAACACTTTACCTACATTAATATTTATTTCCTTAGCATTCATAGCAAAATGTAGCGTAGCTAAAAGTTAGCTACAAACTTTACATGATCCGTGGCTAAGGATTAATACTTATTGCGATGAAAATTTTGTGTTCTAGCTATATATATAGCAATAATTTCATATTTTTGCAACGACAAATGCATTTATAGCAAATGATTTTATACTCTTGCTACAAAAATTAAATCTGTAGCTATCTTGGTAGCCACAAAGTGTTATAGCCTGGCAAAAGATTTGGATTTATTTGGCACGAAAATATAGATATGTAACTGCTTTGATATAGTTGTTTGTGGCAAAAATATTTTTGTTTAGCTACGGACTAAAACTTCTATAGCTACAAATCATACAAAAAAGTAGTGGTTAGATTATTTTATTTTATTTTAATTTTTTGACAAAAAAAATATTTTATTATAGTGGCAAAAGTTTCTCTCACAAATCATCGTGAAGTCTCAAGTGGTATCAACTATGCGCGCCAGACGGTTAACTAGATGCACCTGCCAAATATCCTGTATAATTAAGTACAGAAGTATAGTATGAGTACATAAACAACATATACACAGTAAGTATCTAGTCTAACCTCGAAGAAGTAGTGACGAGGGGTCGACTTTGACACTTACTATGAGCTAACAATAATATAATTAAAGTATTATACTAAGCATGGATTTCATGAATACTACTGAAAGATCAATAACAGGAAATGATAAGTTCTTCTTTCACAAATATAAATTTCAAATTCAGTTACATCATTTAACAACTTACATTTCAAGATATTTAAGCAATATCAATCATGGAGTACCAAAGAATTATCATGCGCAAATTATGCCGAGGTCGACGATCCGATCCAATATAATATTTAAATTGTACACTGCCATAGGGTCTAACGGCGCAAACTATACATGCATCTATTTACTACTGAGGCGTTTGGCCCGATCCATAAATAACAATTATTTTTAAAGAGAAAACAAATTTTACATTTACAGTCAAGTATTCCATTAAATGTCCAAGTAAGTAAATTTAACCTTTTACACTTTTTTTATGAAATTTTTGACTTGACTTAAGTAATTAAATTAGCAAGTAAGGGTCAAACATTTCAAGTAAAGCATGATACGGGTCCTAAACTATCTGAATAATAGCATAATAGTAGCTACGTACGAACTCTCGTCACCTCGCACGTACATAGCCCCCTCAAATAGGTACACACATTTATTTAATTCACATATGGGGTTAATTCACTCTTACAAGGTTAGAAAGGAGACTTACCTCGTCTCAAGGCTTACTTCCAAATTCAAGAATGCGCTCAAACCCTCAAATCGGAGCCGAACAAATCCAAAACTATTCAAATAGTGTAAAAATTAATTAATATGTGTTCAAAAGTTTATATTCTAACTATCTAAGTGATAACCTAACCCAAAATGCAAGATTTCCTAAAATTCACCCCGGGCCCACGTGCACGGATTTCAAAAATGTTTGAAGAAAGTTGTTACCCACACCCTAAGGAACATAAATATATGATTTTACTAAGTTCCATAATCATTTTCGTGGTAAAATCTCATTTTTATTAAACCCTAGGTTTTTCATCTAAACCCACGGTTTCTACCAATTTTTCTTGTTCAAATCTATCCATAATCTATGTAATAAACTCACATTAAGTAGAAATTACTTACCTCTCAAAGCTAGTGTAATGACCCGACCGATTGTTTTTAGAATTCATGCCCCGATCCCCTATTAACTGCTTTTCCCAAGTCTATTTATGCTAATTTGAATTGCCGGGATGTTCGGTTTTAAACTTCGGAGAGTTTTGGGATACTTAGTCCCTAAATGAGAGCTTAAGTGTTGGAAAGTTACCCGTAGTCGGAACAGTGCGAAGACGGCCTCGGAATGGAAATCTGATGGTTCCGTTAGCTCCGTTAGGTGATTCGGGATTGAGAGCGTGTTCATAATGTGTTTTGGAAGTCCGTAGCTGATTTAGGCTTGAAATGCTGAAGTTTGAATTTTTGAAGTTTCTAGTCCGATAGTGAGTTTTTGATCCGAGGCTCGGAATAGGATTTCGAATGTTGCAGTAGCTCCATCATGTCATTTGGGATGTGTGTGCAAAATTTCAGGTCATTCGGATGAGGTTTGGTTAGGTTTCTGATCGAAAGCGTGTTTTGTTGGAATTTAAAGTTCTTAGGCTTGAATCTTTGATTAATTCGGGTTTCCGGTGTTGTTTTAGGTATTTTAAGGATTGGTATCAGTTCGAATAAGGTATTAGGTGTTATTGATATTTTTGGTTGAGGTTCCGGGGGCCTCGGGTGTATTTCGGATGCTCAACAGAGCATTTTAGAGTTGTGAAAAGTTGCAGATTTTGCTTCAGCTGTCGCAGGGCATTTCCTTCTCTGCGATCGCATCCTTCCCCCTGCGATCACATAGTGTAAATTGGGAAGTTGAATTTTTGCTATACGCAATCGCATGAAATTGTTCGTGGTCGCGGAAGCCAATTTTCCCCTTCTATGAGATCGCATGCTCACCTTCGTGATCGCATAAGCCTAAACGTCCCTTCTTCGCGATCGCATAAGCCTAAACGTCCCTTCTTCACGATCGCATTCACCACACCGCGAACGCATTGAACAAGTTGACTCAGTGGCCAAATCCTTATACGCGATCGCATGGGCCAGTACGCGATCGCGTAAGCCTGTTTCCTTCTGTTCTGCGATCGCGTAGGACTTTTTCCTGGAGCCTTATTTTTACTCTACGCGATTGCGGCCCTATTTTCGCGATCACGGTTCATTAAACACCTGGTCAGTACTTAACACTTCAAAATCCGAGGGTTTGCCATTTTCTTCAAAATACAAGTTTGAGAGCTCGGATTTGGGAGCAATTTCAAAGATTTTTCAAAGGCAACTACTGGGTAACGATTCTATACTCCCTTAAGCTTAAAACCCACTAATCTAATCATAAATTCATCCTTAATTTCGGATTTTTGCACGAAAATTGGGAAAAACTTCTTAGCCCAAACTATTGAATTTTGAGTGGGCATTTGTCCTCCGAATTGGGAGATTTTTATATGGTTAGACTCGTGAGAGTACGAGGGTTCTGAAAATATAAAAATTATTTGATTTCGAGACGTTGGCCTGAGGGGCATTTTGGTCATTTTACCTATTTTCGTGCTTAGCTTTGAATTAAATAGTAGAATCCGTTGCTTGAGATGTTATTTACAATGTGTGATTTAATTGAATAGATTTGGGCCATTTGAAGTCGAGTACTCGTGGCAAGAACGTGGTTGCCAGTTGATTTTAGCCGGTTCAAGGTAAGTGTCTTGCCTAACCTTGTGTGGGGGACTTCTCCTCTTAGGATTTGAGTCTTCTTTGTTGGTTGTATTCCTTGTACGCGAGGTGACGAGTGTATTCTTAGATTTATTTGTGGAAAATTTTCCCCTTTTAGGCTCTTAGATCCTTACAATCACCGAATATGAAGTTGTTTTTGATACGATTGAGTTCCACGTTATTAGTTTTACCTCTACATGACTTACTTGGAATTTATTTGCCCTTTTTGGTTATTCTTATTGCCAAATTGACTTTTACTTGTTTAACTGTAGACATTTACCCTTCTATAGTCACATTATCATGCATAACTGCTTGTTTTTATTTGGAAAACATCATTTCTATCTCTAATGTAAATAATTGGCCTTAATTGGAAGGAAGTTAGATACCTTATGTTTAGTTGATATTTTCCTTAATTGTAATTATTTGATTCATGTTAACTGCCTTGTTGTTGAACTGAGTATTATGGAATCAGAGTTTCATATTATTTCTCCCTTGTTGAGTTGCTCTTATTTCGCTTAGTATTTCCCTGTTACGGTTATTCCTTGTGAGTTAATTGCAGTGTCTTTTGGTGAACGGAACTTCTTGAGTTGATTCTCTTATTTTGTTCCTGTATATATTGTGATTTGTTGTGTTGTACTTGAGATTGTGATGCACGAGGTTTCTGTCGTGCGGTTGTTGATATTTGTGATGCACGAGGTTTTTGCCGTGCGGCTGTTGATATTATGATGTACGAGGTTTCTGCCGAGCGGTTGTTGCTACTGTGATGCACGAGGTTTCTGCCGTGTGGTTGTTGTTGAGAGAGTTTGTTCCTCAGAGCCTCAAGGATGCATGGCGTGCGGAGTTTGAGCATTTGCGCCAGGGTGCTATGATCGTCTCGGAGTTTGCTGTCCGTTACACCAGTTTGGCTAGACATGCCTCAGCCTTGGTTTCTACTATTCGCGAGAAGGTTCGCCGGTTCATTGAGGGGCTTATTCCTAGCATCAGGTCCAGCATGGCCCGTGAGTTGGAGATGGATATTCCTTATCAGCATGTAGTGAACATTGCTAGGAGGATAGAGGGTATGCATTCTAGAGAGAGAGGGGGCAGGGAGGGTCATGAGAGAGAGAGTAGACGAGATCAGGAGAGAGAGTTTGAGGAAGCGAGGGGTCCTCGTAGACCGAGGAGATATACGGGTCCTTATATTAGAGGCAGGGTGCATCATGGTAGAGGTTTTTCGGGTCATCCAGTTCAGTTTGCGCTTCAGACTCAGCGTGGTGACTTCAGGTGCTCGTGGGTCTCGGAGTACCCGTATCACACAGTTCCCACCTCATCAGCAGAGAGGGTGCTTTGAGTGTGGAGATACTAGCCACATGGTGAGAGATTGTCCCAGACTTCGGACCGGTGTGTCCCAGCGAGGTATTCAGGCAGGTAGAGGGCGCCCAAGAGGGGGAGGCCCGACTCGTTGATGTGTTTCATACACTAGGCGTGAGGCCGGTTTACCAGTTGAATGTCATTCAGGTATGGACTCGATTTGTTATAGAGGAGCACTACCTGTAGTTCATCACAGTTCTACTTATCGGGGTGAGTTTCCCTTATTTGTTGTTCCATTCATGAGTGTGTTTCATGATTTGTACTCTATTTGTGTGATTATTTTGTTGGGAGGTTCAATGAGTGATAACCGTGTCTAGCGTCTATTTCTAGCTGTTGTTGAGGATTATGAGGTAGTAGTAAAATTCATGTTGTCTGTTTCGGTAGGTTTGATGTGATCACTGAGTATTCTTGGTTACGAGCTGTGATTTCTATGCTCCACCGGTGTGGGAGCCAGCCTGTATTGTAGATTATAGACGGAATTGATCTAGTGAGAGTCTCTAGATAGGTTTATGTGTGCCCTAATTGTGATTCAGTATTGAGGGCGGGACCCTCGTGATTTCAGGTGATTGATATGTTGAGACCGGGCTGTGTACTGCGGTGAGAGGTTATATCAGTATAAGATCATTGTGAGTCTTTTATATGCTTTCATTCTTTCTTGTTAGATGTTTGTTGAATTGTGTTTTAGAAGGATCTGTGCTAGTTTGATTTGTTTGTTAGTTCCCTTATATGTTTTCCTTTCTCATATTCAGTCATTTCCGTTCTATGCTCCTTGTGTTTTAGCTTGTGGGGTGTGTACCCGTTGGTGTTGGCTGAGACTTGGTTGTTCGGTTGTTTTGTCATGTGGATCTCGTGGTTATTGTATCACCACCAGTGTTGTAGAGGTTTGAAAAGAGTTCCTGTTGGATATGAGGCTTATGTCCGGTACGAATTTTGATTTTAGGCAAGTATTGCTATCAAGAATGTTATTATGGGCCTATGTGTGATGTGTCATATTTTGTGGTTGTACCCTATGTGTGTTGGCTTGTATTGAGATAGCTGGTTGAGACTGATACCGGATATGGATTTAGGATCAGGTCTTTTGGAAACGGATGGAAGGTGAGAATTCTGGCTTGAAGGCCAATTGGTATTGCTAGAAAGGTTAAATTTTAGTTAAGATGGTGTCGTCAGCCTTAAGAGGATTAGGGTGACGTGGGATCACCCGCGGGTGTATGTTGGAAGTGCGCACTCAGTGACTTGAAGACTTCAGGCATGTTCTCTATGCTCGTTCGAGGATGAACGAATGTTTAAGTGTGCGAGGATGTAATGACCCGATCGGTCATTTTTAGAATTCATGCCCCGATCCCCTATTAATTGCTTTTCCCAAGTCTATTTATGCTAATTTGAATTGCCGCGATGTTCGGTTTTGAACTTCGGAGAGTTTTGGGACACTTAGTCCCTAAATGGGAGCTTATGTTTTAGAAAGTTGCCCGTAGTTGGAACAGTGCGAAGACGGCCTCAGAATGGAAATCCGACAGTTCTGTTAGCTCCGTTAGGTGATTTCGGGGTTGAGAGGGTGTTCAGAATGTGTTTTGGAAGTCCGTAGCTGATTTAGGCTTGAAATGCCAAAGTTTGAATTTTTGAAGTTTCCGGTCCGATAGTGAGTTTTTGATCCGAGGGTCGGAATGGGATTTCGAAAGTTACAGTAGCTCTGTCATGTCATTTGGGATGTGTGTGCAAAATTTCAGGTCATTCGGACGAGGTTTGGTTACGTTTCTGATCGAAAGCGTGTTTTGTTGGAATTTGAAGTTCTTAGGCTTGAATCTTTGATTAATTCGGGTTTCCGGTGTTGTTTTAGGTGTTTTAAGGATTGGTACAAGTTCGAATAAGGTATTAGGTGGTATTGGTATTTTTGGTTGAGGTCCCGGGGGCCTCGGGTGTGTTTCGGATGCTCAACGGAGCATTTTAGAGTTGTGAAAAGTTGCAAATTTTGCTTTAGCTGTTGCAGGGCATTTCCTTCTCTGCGATCGCATAGTATAAATTGGGAAGTTGAATTTTTTCTATACACGATCGCATGAAATTGTTCGCGGTCGCGGAAGCCAGTTTTCCCCTTCTATGTGATCGCATGCTCACCTTCGCGATCGCATAAGCCTAAATGTCCCTTCATTGCGATCGCATTCATCACACCGCGAACGCATTGAACAAGTTGACTCAGTGGCCAAATCCTTATACGCGATCGCATGGGCCAGTACGCGATCGCGTAAGCCTGTTTCCTTCTCTTCTGCGATCGCAGATCTAAGGCTGCGTTCGCGTAGGCCTTTTTTCTGGAGCCTTATTTTTACTCTACGCGATCGCGGCCCTATTTTCATGATCGCGGTTCATTAAACATCTGGGCAGTACTTAACACTTCAAAATCCGAGTTTTTGCCATTTTCTTCAAAATATAAGTTTGAGAGATCAAATTTGGGAGCAATTTCAAAGGTTTTTCAAAGGCAACTACTGGGTAACGATTCTCTACTCCCTTAAGCTTAAAACCCACTAATCTAATCAAAAATTCATCCTTAATTTCGGATTTTTGCATGAAAATTGGGAAAAACTTCTTAGCCCAAACAATTGAATTTTGAGTGGGCATTTGTCCTCCGAAGTGGGAGATTTTTATATGGTTAGACTCGTGAGAGTACGAAGGTTCTGAAAATGTGAAAATTATTCGATTTTGAGATGTTGTCCTGAGGGGCGTTTTGGTCATTTTGCCTAATTTCGCGCTTTAGATTTGAATTAAATAGTAAAATCCATTGCTTGAGATGTTATTTACAATGTGTGATTTAATTGAATAGATTTGGGCCATTTAGAGTCGAGTACTCATGGCAAGAACGTGGTTGCTAGTTGATTTTAGCCGGTTCGAGGTAAGTATCTTGCCTAACCTTGTGTGGGGGACTTCCTCTTAGGATTTGAGTCTTCTTTGTTGGTTGTATTCCTTGTACGCGAGGTGACGAGTGCGTGCTTGGATTTATTTGTGAAAATTTTTCCTCTTTTAGGCTCTTAGATCCTTACAATCACCGAATATGAAGTTGTTTTTGATACGATTGAGTTCCATGTTATTAGTTTCACCTCTACATGACTTACTTGCAATTTATTTGCCCTTTTTTGTTATTCTTGTTGCCAAATTGACTTTTACTTGTTTAACTATAGATATTAACCCTTTTATAGTCACATTATCATGCATAACTGCTTGTTTTTATTTGGAAAACATCATTTCTATCTCTAATGTAAATAATTGGCCTTAATTGGAAGGAAGTTAGATACCTTATGTTTAGTCGATATTTTCCTTAATTGTAATTATTTGATTCATGTTAACTGCCTTGTTGTTGAACTGAGTATTATAGAATCAGAGTTTCGTATTATTTCTCCCTTGTTGAGTTGCTCTTATTGCGCTTAGTATTTTCCTGTTACGGTTATTCCTTGTGAGTTAATTGCAGCGTCTTTTGGTGAACGGAACTTCTTGAGTTGATTCTCTTATTTTGTTCCTGTATATATTGTGATTTGTTGTGTTGTACTTGAGACTGTGATGCACGAGGTTTCTGCCGTGTGGTTGTTGAGATTTGTGATGCACGAGGTTTCTGCCGTGCGGCTGTTGATATTGTGACGCACGAGGTTTCTACCGTGCGGTTGTTCCTACTGTGATGCACGAGGTTTCTGCCGTGCGGTTTTTGTTGAAGGGTTGCACGAGGTCTTTGCCATGCTATTATTGTTGTTGATGTCTTTCACATGCGGCATAATAAGGCGGGACATGTTATATGCTTATATGTGGGTTGCGCATGCGGCGGAATAAGGTGGGAATATTGTTATGCATGTGTTGCGAAATAAGGTGGTGCTTATTATATTATTAATTGCATACGAGGTGAAATAAGGTGGGCTATGTTAGGGATTGATTGTATAGAGTTGTGACGGCCTGTGGAGGCATTCCTATTTATTTTATATTGTGATTGTGGGTTGCTTACCTGTATGAGCGTTACCGCTTGGAAGTTGTGAGAAAATATCGTACGTGCGGTCCGTTCTCCTTTTTATGTTTGATATATGGTATAATTCTTGTTAGAAATACTTGCACAAGCATACACGTAGTTGGACACTCCTATTAGAAGTGAATTCCTCCTGATTTTTGCTAAGGGTAGAGGTACGCCCTCGTTTATCCATTATATTTGTGAGAGTGGCCCTAGTTGGCCAGTTAATTGTCAGCATGACCGCGAGATTGATGGGCCACAGGATGCCAAGTGTTAGCTTACAGATACTGGGTTTTCGTGAGTTGTGGTTTGTCCGAGATGTTGGTAAATCTGTGGAAAGAGTTGAGTAAGACCTTATGTGATCATCATTGTAGGATATGAGTTATTGACTGCTTCCCCTTGCCATGTTGTGACCTTGGGATTTGGTTTATGATTCTGTCATCATTTCGTATCATCATTTATTACATTCTTGTTGTTACCTGTTGTCCTTTTTCCCTTATTGTGAATTGTAGCGATTTTTAACCATTTATGAAGTCTTTACATATTTATATATATCGGTTCCACTATTCCTAAGATTTTACTGTTTATTTGACCGGTAGGTGTCTTGATTGTTCCTCGTCACTACTCCATCGTGTTAGTCTTAATACTTACAGGGCATCGCCGTGGAGTGCTCATGCTACTCTTCTGCATATTTTTGTTGTGCAGATACAAGTACTCCCACTCAGTTCTGTCAGCCTTGGAAGGAGGCGTATCGGTAAAGACTTCGAGGTATATCTGCTACGTCCGCAGACCGAGGATTCCCTTTCCAACTTTTTGTAATAGTATAGCCTTTTTTCAGTATTTCTCCTTTGTATAGATATTCTTGAGTCAGAGCCTCTTATGTATCCCTTAGCTTATGATTTGTGAGATTCTGGGTTTTGGGAAATGTTGTTAGCTTTAAGAGTCGTTAATGTATGTGCCGAGCGGCACCTTAAATACATGTTTATTTTGCTAAATCAGTTTTAAGTTATTCTTCCTCAATTTATGAATATTTTTTCGCATTGTTAGGCTTACCTAGTCTTAGGGACTTGGTGCCATCACGACATGTTCGCGGAGGGTGAACTGTGGTCGTGATAGCTAGGTCGAAATCCCCTCCTTAAACGCTCTCCACTCGCCCAAGTGTGGAAGAAAATGTGATAAAAATTGGCCTAAGTCCGTATTAAATGAGGCTCACTGCCTCAGCGATTTTCGCACCTACGGTCAAAGGGTTGCACCTGCGCCCTCGCTTCTGCAGACAAGAGTCTGCTTCAGCGGAATAGCCTGGGCCGGCTGGCGTCGCACCTGTGGACAGGAATCAAAGATCATGTCCAATTTGAAGAATCTCAATTGTTCCCTCGTTACTGCTCCTTTGAGCAGTGATAGGTAGAGATGATAGGATTTGAACCTGTGACATTTTGTACCCAAAACAAACGCACTACCAAGATGCGCCACATCCCTTCAATTGTTCCACAGTGTAATTGTAGAGAATTCCTGTCTTGTTTTCCACATGGTTATTTTCTGTATTATATATACAAATTTTCTGCTCATTTCTTCTTTTTGGTCTCATTTAACATATAATTTAATATATAATATTAAAATAAAAGGCAAAGACTTCTCTTATAGATTATATTGATGAAATATGATAAACATCCATATTACCTTGCCCTCTGAAAAAATGAACTTCAAACAAATTTTTTTGATTCAACCATCTCTTTGTCTACTTGAATCGGATATTTTGAATACCAATTCTTCAGCAAATTGCCTGAGGCCTATACCTTTTTGAATCCAATCGTAGATATTATGCCAGTCATACCTCTGTTTTTTTTTCTCCCGCTTTTGCAGTACCGCTTCTACGGATGATGGGATGCATCTGCGGAACCTGGGCTGCCTTTCCTCGGCCGCTTCTACGAGGCTTGGCTCTCACATGCGGCTGGCGAAGCGCAGGTGCGATTATTACAAACCTAGTGCATTCAGCTGTTGCTCCAAATTCTCAACTTGGTCCGGGTCTCGTCCGATCCCGAACATACAAACAAGTTTGGAATCATAAAACGGAGTCGCTCGAACTCTCGGAACGCTCGAAATAACATTAAAACTAAGAATCCCACCCAAAAACCAATTGAATCAAACTTAAGAACTTCAAGTTCTTCAATTTATTTCCAATGCGCCGAAACATACTTATACTACTCGAAATGACACTAAATTTTGCGTGCAAATCTGAAATAATATTACGGAACTATTTTAGGTCTTGAAATTCTGTTTGGACCTCGATATCGCCAAAACCCGCTCCAAACTAAATTTAAAGAACTTCTAAAACCTTCAAGAACCAACTTTCGCTATTAGGAGCCAAAATACTCCATAGTCATTCAAAATCTGATCTGAACATATGCCCATGTCCAAAATTATCATACGAACCTATTGAAATTGTCAAATCCCAATTCCAAGATCGTTTACTAAAATTATTGACCGAAGTCAAACTTGACATTTTAGGCCAACCTTAAGGAACGAAGTGTTCCGATTTCAGCCCGAACCCTTCTAATCCCAAACTAACCATCCTCGCAAGTCATAAATAAGTAAAAGCAAGTATGAAAAGTCTAATATAAGGGAACATGATTCTAGAAAGCAAAACGACCGGTTGGGTCATTATATGTTCTCTATATCTTTCTTTCCCAATTGTTTTTTATTTTAACTTAACCTTAATTCAATTCCAATCATTTCAAAACTTCGGAATCAAGCTTGTAAGTATAGTTTTAATGCTTTTTTTACCACACCCAATTGAGTCTAACCAATTATTCAGATCTGGATTGTTTCAACCCAAACCTCTTCGACAATGGCAGTCCAATTTTTCTTCAACAAATCATCGATTCCATGTTTGAATCGCTATTTTAAGCTCAAAAACTAACACCACAATTAAATGTTGAAAAATAATTTGCCCAAAAAGCTTTGGGGTTTAGATCTGAGTTTTCTATTTTGAACCCAAAAACTTCTTCAATGGAGATCAATTCTTCTCTTCAGAGTCGAGACAAAGTACTAGGCTCTTCATATGTATATATTTGACTTCAAAATTCTTCTTGTTTTAATTCTCTTCACTTTTCTGGTGTTTTTTCTTTATTTTTGGTTTTGTGATTGAAAGAAAAGTGTAGCACCACCGTATACTCTGCGTATAATTAATGTATAATATATAATTATTAATTATGCGAAGATTATACACTGATAACAAAGTAATTATACACATATTTACGATGATTATATATCAAGCATACACTCCATAATCAGTGTATAATGTGTAATAATCTATACAATATTTATGCAGTGTATATAAATAAAAAAGGATGATCGACAATATATTTACACTGTGATTGTTTTGACTTGTGTTAATTTTTTTTTTGTATAAAAAAACTCCATTGTTAGGTTTCGCTAAATAATGATGAAAAGAGGAGAGAGAAACTGAAGAACGATATCTATACAGGGGTTTTCAATAGCGTGGCTACGCCATTTTAAAGCTGTTATAAATTAGTTTTTAGGGTTAGGGAGAGTTATAAAAAATATTGAGCTAGCTATTTATATTTTTGCCCTTTTTTAAACAATTAACTAGATTAGTAGTCCATTAAAATAATAAGCTGGAAATAAACTTACTCTTTATATTTTACTAATATTAGCCGGTCGGTTATAACTTATCTAATTTATTAGCCAACTCTATCTAATTTCTTCATATGAACGCCTTGTTCTCTATTTCTTTCTTTCCCAACTATTTTTTATTTTAACTCAACCTTAGTTCAATTCCAATCATTTCAAAACTTGGAATCAAGCTTGTAAATACAATTTCAACGCTTTTTTATGACTCGCAATTGAGTCTAACTAATCATTCAGATCTGGATTGTTTCAACCCAAACCTCTTCTACAATGGCTGTCAAATTTTTCTTTAACAAATCATCGATTCCATGTTTGAGTCGCAGTTTTAATCTCAAAAAATAACACCTCAATTAAATTTTGAACAATAGTTTGCCTAAAAAAGTGTCGTATTTTAGATATGAGTTTTCAATTTTGAACTCAAAAACTTTTTCAATGGAGATCAATACTTCTCTTCAGAGTCGAGACAAAGTACTGGGCTCTTCATATTTAGAGATTTGACTTCAAAATTCTTCTTGTTTTAATTCTCTTCATTTTTCTGGTGTTTTGTCTTTATTTCTCGTTTTGTAATTGAAAGAAAACTGTAGCACCACCGTAAGCTAAGCGTATAATTAATGTATAATATATAAATATGAATTATACGAAAATTATACATTAATTACAAACTAATTATACACAAATTTATAATGATTATATATCTAGCATACACTACATAATCAGTGCATAATGTATAATAAGCTATACAATATTTATACAGTTTATATACATAAAAAAGGATGATAGGCAATAGCTTTACATTGTGATTTTCTAACTTGTGTTGATAATTTTTTTTGTATAGGAAAACTCCATTGTTAGGTTTCACTAAATTGTGAAGAAAGGAGGAGAGAGAAACTGAAGAATGTTATCTATATAGGGGTTTTCAATAGCGTGTCTACGCCATTTTAAGGCTATTATAAATTAGTTTTTAGGGCTTGGGAGAGTTGTAAAAAATAGTGGGCTGGCTATTTACTTTTTTCCCTCTTTTTTTATACTAAAAGGTGGTGCATAGTCTAATGGCAACTCATTGCAAACTGAATCATTATGTTTCAAATTTTATCGGCTTGACTCTATTGGGCTGCTCACTTTAATTAAGGCCTATCTTCAAAGATAGTAGTGCGGAGGGGGAAACATCTTGAACATTTCCTAATCCAAGAGCCTAGTTCTATATTTCTGTATGTGACTTTTTCATATATATACGAGATTTTAAACTTATTTATTCGATTTTATCTATTTTTTTCTATTTATGGAAAGTAAATATAATCTTTTTAAAAATATATACAAATTCGGTCAAAATCAACAATTTATCTACAGCTTGAATACAATTTATTTGTACAGAAATTCGGTCAGAAACTACAATTTATCTACAACTTGGATACAATTTATCTACAACTAAAATATTTTTTAATAGAAAATACGGTTAAAAACGACAATATGAATACAATTTATATAGAACCTATATGCAATTATATTAGTTGTATATCGTTTCCATACTCGACATACAAAATGAAAGTATGAGGGGGGGGGGGGGGGTTTGAATTGCTTTTTTT
>MU681602.1:22845-40507 GCA_026770625.1 Nicotiana glauca
GGGGGGGGGGGGGGGGGGGGGGTTTGAATTGCTTATTTTTATTAACTTTTATAAGTAGTTGACTAGTTTGCCAATTAGTCGACTTGACATAAGAATAAGATAATAATAATAGTTGCAGAAATAAAATGCACACCAAAATTTTTATACTGGTTAGGATTCAATGTGACTCTTAGTCCAGTCCCCTTTGGTGTCAAGGGTGTTCTCTTTCAGTGATCGATATTTCGTGAGTACAGAATGAATGGCGTAGCTTTACACCAGTAGCTTAGTCTCTATCTCTCTCTCTCTCTCTCTCTCTCTCTCTCTCTCTCTCTCTTCTTTTCTTGATATAATACCTCACTAGTGTTTATCTATTTTTCTTCTCTCAATAGTTACACATCAGATCTAACAAAACTACAATGCTTGTTTAGAGTAGAACAAAAAGAGGGCAGGTGGTTCAATCAAAGTATATGTCTTCAAGTCTAGAGAGATCGTGTTTATACTTTCCAGGAGACCTTAGAATCTGGAAAGATTGCCAAGGGATTTGATCCTTGAAAGGAATCACAGATTGATTCTTTTCAAGAATAAGGTTAATTCCCGTTACTCTTCGTTGATGTGTGGACTTTGACGGCTTTCCATCTCTAAGTCTTGATATCCTCCAGATTTGCTGATTCTCGGTGATTATGTTTTCCTTAATTTTGGGACCTTCCAGTTATAGCTTCTGATTGATATCTTTGCCGGATCTTCAGTGCTTTTTCCCCTTCTAATGTTGATTCCTTCTCCTTGATTGCTTCAGTCAATCTCTGATTGATTTCTTCCTTTAGCTTATCCCTGTTAATCTATGATCTTCCTTTTGTACTTCGATCTCGATTGATTTCCTTAAGTCCCTACATCAAAATCAATTACATTATTTTTTATTATTAAAACTAAAATCTAACAACCCCCCTTTTATGATGACAAAAATAATATGTATAAACACCATTAACTTCCCTGTATTTGACCCCCCCAGTGAGTGCAATTGACTCCCCCTCAATAAGTGCCGTTGGGACTTCTTCTTTTAGTCGATAGTTAACTTCCCTGTAGTTGACTCCTCCTATAGGATCTATAGTCGACTCCCCCTGCAATGAATGTACCTGCAAAAATATATGTATAGCCTTTCTCCCCCTTTTTTGACATCATCAAAGAGGGGATAAAAAAAATATTCTAGATACTAAGGCAGATTTTATAGCATAAGATGTATAACATGCATGCAGAGTTATGGCAAATCAAACAAAAAATTATCCAACGACTGGTTATCCAGTCCAAAATAGCAAAACACAAAAAAATTGTTTGAAACTTCCACACTAACGACGCAAGAAATAAGTAAGGGTGTTACAAATCGCCTCGTTCAGTTGTTCAAAGCTGGCATTGGCTGAGATTGTCACCCCATCAATCCTGTCGTGTACTTCCTTGAACGCCTTGACTGCGTTTCCCCTAAGCTTGAGAATCGCAACCCTTATCTTTGAACATCATACTCTGTCTCTTTGGAGATTGCATGTATATCCCGAACAGTAGACTAAGTAGAAGTAAGGAGATCCTTGATGATGGTCAGCTGCTTGTCAATGGCAGTCAGTTTCTTAGCAAGGCCAGGATTACTTACACTGTGATGGAAAACAGAGTCTTTGTTCTTGGGATCAAGTTTAACATGCTTGACTTCACCTTCCTATTTCTTAACCCAAGATCCCTTCACATACACATACCCCATACTAGCAAATGCCCTAATTGTAGGATTTCGAAACAGAGACGAAAGGGTATTTTGAGATAGAGATATTGTGAGCTTCCAAAATATGAGTGATGGCCATACCATAGGGAAAACTAGTGGGATCATCAACACTTTCTATCATGAAGTTTATGATCAAGACGATAATTTGGTCTACAGTTTGGTCACAAGGCAGTAAACAAGAAAGGCATATCGTTGAGAAAAGGTGGAGAAAGATCCAGTACAAGGAAGCTGAGTAGTTGCAACAATGTGGGCTAGAACACGGGTTTCAAGCTAACATCATTTGGACCTAACAGGTTAGGGAGGGATTTAGATGGACAGTCAGCAATATAACATTTCTCTTGATCAAAGGAAATTTCGAAGTCATCAGGCCAAGAATTTTTGAAAATCATTGGACAACCAGAACACTTACACTAAAAAACTGAGTCGAACATGCCACAATCAAGAACAATGTGCTTAGCTAACACTAAGGATTCTAACTTATCAGACTTGCTAGAGCAAAGATTAGCATAAAATATTATCACCAAAGGTTCATAAATTTAAGGAAGGGGGACGGAGAGGAATATTTACCATCCTTGATAAACAAACAGATTTTTACCTTATATTTTAGGGCTTCTATGTCATCAAGGTCGACTACTATGCCATGAGTGATTGGCTTGTCTTTCAGAGCAACGAAGAAATCCCTGTTTGGAGTATCCCAGAAATTGAGGTTATATTCTACGGAACTTGAAAGATCTATTTTGGTTTTCTTTGGTGTAAAAGGTTAAGGAGGGTCTTCCATGGGCCTTTTTCCTAGGGCTTTTTCTCCTAGGTGATGAGAGTGATCTGAGAGTTCTGCTTGAGAAGAGGCGAAACCTTCTAAGTGATCGGACCCTAGGTCTACTTGTTCACGAGGCTGGGAAGAAGGTTTTCCTCTGGAACGAGTGCTTTTCCTGGTAGACGTAGAGGGATTTTTTGAATATTTAGCCATGGAGTAAACTGTTGGGAGAGAGATTGAGGGGTTTCTGAGAGGGTTTCTAAGCGATGGGAATGATGGAGATTGAAAGAGGTGGTTCGAATATTAATAAGGGGATTCTGACGGTTGAGTACAAGAACGGAAAGGATGTCAGTTAAACAAAGGTGATGATTGGTTTTCCTTTCTTGAAAGCTGCAACTAATGGGAAAAGAGAGGGAATTCGGAGGCTCTATATTAATGACTATGAAAAGGAAAAATTTAAACATCAGGCATACAAGATTTAAAAATATCACATAGGTCCTAATATTAGTGATCAAGGGAAATATTGCCAAGTAATTCTCTTAAAGAGCAAAATCTATCTTCAAGTAAAGTCTTAGTGAAAATATCTGTTAATTGATCAGTAGTGCAAACAAAAGATAATTCTATGTCTCCCTTAAGAACATGATCTCTAATGAAATAATGCTTGATGTCTATATGCTTAGCTCTAGAGTGATGCACATGATTTTTTGAAAGGCATATGGCACTAGAGTTATCATGGAAAATTTGAATAGGTTTAAAAAATAGTTCATAATAACCAATTGGTGAGACATCCATAATAATTGTGCACAACATTGCCAACGGCAATGTATTCAGCCTCTACTGTGGATAGTGCAACTGATCCTTATTTCTTACTGTTCCAAGATATCAGTGCCTTTCCAAGTAATTGACATGTTGTGACAACTCGGCCGATCGACTCATTAGTTACCACTCTATTTCCCCCGTTTGTGCTTCTATTTGCTTTATTTATTGGTTCTATAGGTGATCGGGTTGGTTAGTTCGGGTTTGGAAAGGTTTTGAGAAGGTTTGAGACACTTAGTCTCTTTTAAGAAAAACTTAAGTTGGAAAAGTAAGTCGGATGTTGATCTATGTGTTAAAGGGTTCAGATGTGAGTTCTGATGGTTCAGTTAGCTTCGGGAGATGATTTGGGACTTAGGAGTGTGATCGGAATGTGTTTTGGAAGTCCGAAGTAGATTTCGGCTTGAATTGGCAAAATTGAGTTTTTGGCACTTTCCGGTTATAGGGGTCGGAATGGAATTCCGGAAGTTGTAGTAGCTTTGTTATGTCATTTGGGATGTATGTGCAGAATTTTACGTCATTCGGACATGGTTTGGTATACTTTTTGATCAAAAGCGAAATTCAGAAGATGTTTGAACCTTAGGCTTGAATTCAATATATTTTGGTGGTTTTGACGTTGTTTGAGGTGTTTTGAAGGTTGGTATAAGTTTGAATAGTAGTATATGATGTGTTTGTACTGTTGGTTGAGGTCCTGGGGGCCTCGAGGTGATTTTAGATGGTTGACGGGAAGTTAGAAAGTTGGTTTGGCAGCTGAAGTGTTGGAATTGTTGTCATAACCGCACCTGCGGCTAGATGACCGCAGGTGCAGTTTTGCAAAAGTGAAAATGGGGTCACAGATGCGGCCAAAGAGCTGATCAATTGGAACTGCAGAAGCAATAAGGGGAGCACACTTGTGATAGCGCAAGTGAGGGCAGCACATCGCTGATGCGGTTTTGGTCGCTTAAGTGGAAACCAAAGGTGAGACCATTGAGACAGCAGAAGCGGTCACGCAGGTGCGACATCTGGACCGCAGGTGCGAAAAGCCTGGGTTAGAATGTTTATATTTCCTTCTTCGCGATTTTCAGAGGGTTTCACTACTTTTAAACACAAATTTTGGAGCTTTGGGCGATTTTGAAGGGAGAATTCAAGGAGACATCATTGAGGTAAGGTTTCGGATTATGAAAGCTCGTTTCTATGGTATTAATTCGCGGATTAGAGCTGTAATTAAGGGTAAAATTAGAGAAACTAGGACTTAGAAACCTAGGCCTTTGATTGAGGATTTGAAAGACCATTTGTGGTCGGATTTTGAAACTTTTGATATGCATGAACTCGTGGGGAGATAAGGAATCTAATGACGTGAATTTTATTGAATTTTGAGACATGGGCCCAGGGGTCGGATTTTGGTAATTTCGGGATTCGCATTGCTTTTCAATTATCTTCGAGTGGGCTTCGTACCTTTAGCATAATTTAATGGTTACGTTCTATTTTTGGTAGATTCGGAGCATTCGGAGGCTGATTTGATGGGCAAAGGCATCGTGAGATAGAGTTTGGGCCGGATTGAGGTGATTAATAATTTTAAATGCTGTCTTGAGGGTATGAAACCCCGGATTATACAGTGTTCAGCTATGTTGAGGTGACACACACGCTAGGTGACGAGCGTGAGGTCGTGCACCGCTGGAGATTGTGACTTAGTCCATCCCGAATGACTATTTTACTGCGTATTTGATAGCTAATTGTTTGATATTATTATGCTTTGGGCTAAACACCATATTTGGGCTTCATGCAAACTGTTTGAACCCTTAGGGGATTTTTACTGATATTTTTCTCACTATTTGATTTCACATTTGTGCTCAGTCATGCCATATTTTAATGGTTTCAAAAACTCAGCTATGTTATTCTGTTTTAACCACCTTAAATGATATTTTTAAAATATATTTTATGGTGAGCTTCATGTTTTACTGTTGCCCGAGGGGCTTATGAGATTATGACTAAGTAAGCCTGAGGGTCTGTGTTGTGAGGATACTTTTGGGTCGGGCTGCACGCCACAACAGTAATATACTGATTTTGATAACGAGGTCGAGGACCTGAGATTGTACGCCACGAGGTGGCTTGTGATTGATATGAGGTTGAGAGCCTGTTTATGATGCCACGAGATGTCTTGATATTGCGCTTGGGCCGTAAGGGTTCCCGGAGTCTGTACACCCCCATGTGAGCGCGGGTACCCATTGAATCTAAGATATAGCCCGAGGGGCTAGTATTGTTCTTTGATATTATCGAAGGGGTCGATTTTGTTATTACTTTGCCCGAGGGGCAGCTCTTATGTGTTTACCATTTCTAGTTGTTTATCTTATATATTGTTTGACTACTTAAAGGTGTTTTATGAGATTTTACTGTTTAGTTATGTTTCCTGATTTTGTTATGCCTCTTATAGCTTAATGTTGTGTTTAACGTGATTTTATATCGCTCAGTCTTCATTTATTGTTATTACTCACTAAGTTGGAGTACTCACTTTACTCACTGCACCCCTATGTGTAGATTCAGGCGCTACAGGTCCGGCTAGCAAGGGTTGAGAGCTATCCAGTAGATTTCTGGAGATTTACTAGGTAGCTGCCCGGTGATTTGTAGCCTAGTGCAATCTCCCTCTATCTTATTTCCTTTCTAATTCAGTTATGTAGTAGTGAAGTAGACTTTCAGAGTTGTACTATTGTTTTAGATTCTAATGACTGGTGACACCCTGTTGACGGGCTGTATTAGTTTTGAATTCCTTAACTTATACTGTTATTGGGGATTTTAGTTCTGTTAAAGACTTAGTATTTATTATTCTAATTGCTTAAAGTGAATTGGAAGTGTGTCGGCTGGCCTTGTCTTACGAGAGGCGGCATCACGACCGGGTTGGGTTTAGGGTCGTGACAAATTGGTATAAGAGCCTAGGTTACATAGGCCTCACAAGTCATGAGTAGGTTTAGTATAGTCTCGCAGATCAGCACGGAGACGTCTGTATTTATCCTCGAGAGGCTGGGGGACCTTTAGGAAAATTCCATATTCTTGAAATTCTTGTCGTGCGAATTTGTTGATCCGAGAACTAAACTTTTGTTATTCTATTCTCTCACAGATGGTGAAGACACGCGCTACCAGTCAGGATGGACGACCACTAGTACCACCAGCTGGAGCCACTAGAGACCAAGGACGTGGTCGTGGCCGTGATAGGGGCAGAGGTGCAGCCCACACAGTAGCTGGGGCAGCATCTACAGATCCACCAGTCACCCCAGTTCAGGATCATGTCCCAATTGTGGATGCTCTAGCGGTACCAGCTCAGGCACCAGCTGTTCCCATTGTGATTCTGGGTCTTCAGGAGACTTTGGCCTAGATATTGACAATATGTACAAGTCTTGCTCAGGCGGTCACAGTTTCTACTACCGTAGCCACTTCTCAGGTAGGGGGAGGCTTTCAGACTCCCGTCGCCCCATGCTAGATTAGGTGGTTCAGGGTTTGCAGATATTGGAGGCACAACTAGCCCAGCCAGTGGCAGCTGCTTAAGGTTACGTAGCCCCAGTTATGCCAGAGGATAAGCAGCGCAGATTGGAGAGGTTTGGTAGACTCCAGCCTCTTACTTTCAATGGCGCTGAGGGCGAGGATGCCTAGGGTTTCTTAGATAGATGTTAGAGGATTCTTCGAACCGCGGGTATTCTGGAGACCAGCGGGGTTGCATTCATGACCTTTCAGTTTATTGAAGCTTCTTTCACTTGGTGGGAGGCATATGAGAGGCGTAGGACTATTGGTTCGGCACCTCTGACTTGGCAGTAGTTCTCTGCTCTATTTCTGGAGATGTGTGTCCCACAATCCTGCAGGGAGGAGCTACGTAGGTAGTTCGAGCAATTATGATAGGGGGATATGGCTGTTTCTTAGTACAAGATGAGGTTCTCAGAGTTCGCTCGACATGTTATTTGGCTGGCTGCAATGGAGAGAGAGAGAGAGAGAGAGAGAGAGGATTAGAAGAGTTGTTGATAGCCTCACCTACCAGCTTCGGGTTCTTATGGCTAGGGAGAGAGTGTCAGGTGCTACATTTGAGGAGGTTGTGGATATTTCTCATGAGATTGAGTCAGTTCATCGCCAGGAGCGCGAGGAGAGGGAGGCCAAGAGGATTTGTGGTCATGGTAGTTATGGGGGTGCTCCTTAGAGGGGCCAGGTTTAGTACGGCAGAGGCCGTCAATTCAGGCATGCTCAGTTAGCTCACCCAGATTTTCGTGGGGCATCATCAGCCCATGGTTCTCAGCATGGCGATTCCTTAATCAGTGCACTTCCAGCCCAGGGTTCATCCCGTGCTCCATCAATTTAGGATTCTTCTATGCTAGGTGCGTATGCTAGTCATTCTGGTGCTAGGGGTTCCCATTATTCCCCTTCTCTAGCACCCGAGAGTTGCTATGAGTGTGGAGAGATGGATCATATGTGGAGGCAGTGTCCTCGTCGTCTTGGGGGTTCATCCCAGTAGAGGGGTCAGCCATCAGCCTCAGCCCCAGCCACTTCACTACCCACCCATCTAGTTAGGGGTAGAGGATAGTCATCTAGGGGTCTCCCCAGAGGGGGAGGTCGATTCGATGGTGGTCAGGCCCGCTTCTATGCACTTCTAGCTAGGCCTAATGGGATCGCTTCAGATACAATGATTATAGCTATTATCTCAGTCTGCTCCAAGGATTCTTTTGTGTTAATTTGGCCCTGGTTCTACTTTCTCTTATGTGTCGTCTTATTTTTCCCATTATCTGGATATGCCTTGTGAGTCCCTTATTTCTTCTGTTCATGTCTCTACGCCGGAGGGTGATACAGTTGTGGTAGACCGTGTGTACCGGTCGTGTGTTGTAACTATTGGGGGTTTGGAGACCCGAGTGGATTTGTTGTTGTTATGTATGGTGGACTTCATTTTTATTTTGGGTATGGATTGGTTATCTCCGTGCCGGGCTATTCTGGACTATCATGCTAAGACAATGACTTTGGCTATGCCTGGTGTGCCACAAATTGAGTGGCGAGGTTCGACCGATTATGTCCCAGTAGGGTAATTTCTTGTTTGAAGGCCCAGTGTATGGTTGAGAAAGGGTGTCTTTCATATCTAGCCTTTGTGAGGGATGTCGGTACAGAGACTCCCAGTATCGTTTCTATTCCAGTTGTGAGGGATTTTCCTGATGTATTTTCTACAGACCTACCGGGCATGCCATCGGACAGGGATATAGATTTTGATATTGACCTAGTGCAGGGCACTCAGCTCATTTCTGTTCCACTATATCGTATGGCACCAACGGAGTTAAAAGAGTTAAAGGAACAGCTTTAGGAACTCCTGGATAAGGGGTTCATTCGTCCTAGTATGTCACCGTGGGGTGCGCCGGTTCTCTTTCTGAAGAAGAAGGATGGTACGATGAGAATGTGCATTGATTACATGTAGTTGAACAAGATAACCATTAAGAACAAGTATTCTTTGCCTCGTATCAATGATTTGTTCGACCAGCTTCAGGGATCGAGAGTGTTCTCCAATATTGAACTCCGTTCGGGTTATCACCAGTTGAAGATTAGGGACTCAGATATACTTAAGATAACTTTCAAGACCCGATTTGTTTATTATGAGTTCTTGGTGATGTCTTTCGGGCTAACCAATACCCCCGCAGCGTTCATGCATTTGATGAACAGTGTGTTCCGGTTGTATCTCGACTCATTTGTCATAGTCTTCATTGATGATATTTTGGTGTACTCGCGTAGTTAGGAGGATCACGCGGAGCATTTGAGAGGGTTATTCTAGATATTGAGAGAGGAGAAGCTTTATGCAAAGTTCTCCAAATATGAGTTCTGGCTCAGTTCAGTGGCTTTCTTTGGACACGTGGTGTCCAGCGAGGGTATTCAGGTGGACCCGAAGAAGATAGAGGCGGTTCAGAGTTGGCTCAGACCATCCTCAGCTATAGAGATTTGCAGTTTTCCTGGTTTGGCGGGTTATTATCGCCGGTTTGTTCATGTATTTTCAACTATTGCATCGCCCTTGACCAAGTTGACTTAGAAGGGTATTTCCTTTCAGTGGTCTGATGAGTGTGAGGAGAGCTTTTAGAAGCTCAATACTTCCTTGACCACAACTCTAGTGTATGTGTTTCCATCAGCTTCAAGTTCTTATACTGTGTATTGTGATGTGTTGGGAGTTGGTATTGGGTGTGTTATGATGTAGGATGGTAGAGTTATTGCTTATGCTTCTCGTCAATTGAAGCCTCATGAGAAGAACTACCCTGTTCATGATTTGGAGTTGGATTCCATTATTCACGCGTTGAAGATTTGGAGGCATTATTAGTATGATGTGTCTTGTGAGGTGTACACTGATCATCATAGGTTGTTCAAGCAAAAGGATCTCAATTTGAGGCAGCGGGGATGGTTAGAGTTGCTTCAGGATTATGACATTACTATATTGTATCACCCGGAGAAGGCCAATGTGGTGGCTGACGCTTTGAGCCGAAAGGCGGTGAGTATGGGGAGTTTGGCATATATTCCAGTTAGGGAGAGACCTCTTGCAGTTGACGTTCGGGCTTTGGACAATCGGTTCGTGAGTTTGGATATTTCAGAGCCAGTATGATATTGACTTGTGTGATTTCTCGGTCTTCCTTATATGAGCGCATCAAAGAGCACCAATATTGACGATCCTCATTTGCTTGTCCTTAAGGACAGAGTTCAGCATGATGATACCAGAGGTGTGACTATCGGCGATGATGGGGTGTTGAGGATGCAGGGCCGAATTTGTGTGCCCAATGTGGATGGCTTCGAGAGTTGATTCTAGAGGAGGCCTATAGCTTGCGGTATTCCATTCACCCGGGTGCCAAAGATATATCAGGATCTGAGATAATATTATAGGTGGAGAAGAATGAAGAAAGACATTATGGGATTTGTAGCTCAGTGTCTCAATTGTCAGCAAGTGAAATATGAACATCAGAGACTGGGCTATTTGCTTCAGCGAATGGATATTCCAGAGTGGAAGTAGGAGCGGATCACCATGAAGAAGTTCGATGCTATTTGGGTGATTATGGATTGGCTGACCAAGTCCGCACACTTCATTCCTATATGTACTACTTATTCTTTAGAGCAGCTGGCAGAGATATATATCCAGGAGATTGTGCATTTGCATGGTGTCCCAGTTTCCATCATTTCAGATCCGGGCACTCAATTTACTTTGCAGTTTTGGAGGTCTATACAGCGAGAGTTGGGTACTCAGGTTGAGTTGAGCATAGCTTTTCACCCTCAGACGGACGGGCAGTGTGAGTGCACTATTTAAATATTGGAGGACATGCTACGTGCTTGTGTCATCGATTTTGTAGGGTCATGGTATTAGTTTCTACCGTTCACAGAGTTTGCTTATAACTATAGTTACCGGTCGAGTATTCAGATGGCTCCATATGAGGCTTTGTGTAGGAGGTGGTGTAGATGTCTAGTTGGTTGGTTTGAGCTAGGCGAGGCAAGGCTATTAGGTACATATTTGGTAGAGGCTGCTTTAGACAAGGTGAATGTGATTTAGGAGAGGCTTCGTACAACCAGTCGAGACAAAAGAGCTATGCGGACCGGAAGGTTCGGGATGTGTCCTACATGGTTGGTGAGGAGGTTCTGTTGAAGGTTTCACCCATGAAGAGTGTTATGAGATTTGAAAAGAAGGCTAAATTAAGCCCGTGGTTCATTAGGCCTTTTGAGGAACTTCGGAGGTTGGGGAGGTGGGTTATGAGCTTGCTTTGCCACCCAGCTTGTGCAGTGTGCACCCGGTGTTTCATGTTTCTATGCTCCGGATGTATATTGGGGATCCGTCTCATGTTTTGGATTTCAGCATGGTTCAGCTAGAGGGTGATCTAACTTATGATGTGGAGCCAGCAGCTATTTTGGAGCGTCAAGTTTGAAAGTTGAGATCAAAAGATATAGCTTCAGTGAAAGTGCAGTGGAGAGATCAGCCCATAGAAGAGGCTACCTGGGAGACCGGGCGGGAGATGCAGAGCAGATATCCTTACCTATTTGAGGCTTTAGGTATGTTTCTTGACTCGTTCGAGGACAATTATTTGTTTAAGAGGGGGAGAATGTGATAACCCGGCCGGTCGTCTCACGAGTTACCACTCTGTTTCCCCCATTTCTACTTCTATTTGCTTTGCTTATTGGTTCTATAGGTGATCGGGTTGGTTGGCTCGGGTTCAGAAAGGTTTTGAGAAAGTTTGAGACACTTAGTCTCTTTTAAGAAAAACTTAAGTTGGATAAGTTAAGATGTTGACGTATGTGTTAAAGGGATCGGATGTGAGTTCCGATGGTTCGGATAGCTTTAGGAGATGATTTAGGACTTAGGAGCGTGATCAGAATGTGTTTTGGAGGTCCAGAGTAGATTTAGGCTTGACAGCAAAATTAAGTTTTTGACGTTTTCCGGTTGCTAGGTGAGATTTTGATATAGGGGTCGGAATGGAATTCCGGAAGTTCCACTAGCTTCGTTATGACATTTGGGATGTGTGTACAAAATTTCAGGTCATTCGGACCTGGTTTGGTTTACTTTTTGATCAAAAGCGGAATTCGGAAGATGTTAGAACCTTAGGCTTGAATTCTATGTGTTTTGGTGGTTTTGACGTTGTTTGAGGTGTTTTGAAGGTTGGTATAAGTATGAATAGTGGTATATGATGTGTTTGTACTGTTGGTTGAGGTCTCAGGGACCTCGAGGTAATTTTGGATAGTTGACGGGAAGTTTGGAAGTTGGTTTTGCAGCTGAAGTGTTGGGATTGTTGTCATAACCGCACTTGCGGCTAGGTGACCGCAAATACGGTATCGTAGAAGCAAAAATGAGGTTGCAGATGCAGCCAAAGGCCTGATTAGCTGGAACGCATAAGCGGTAAGTGGTAGGGGATTTTTACTTATATTTTTCCTCACTATTTGATTTCACATTCATGCTATATTTTACTGGTTTCAAAAACTCAGCTATGTATTCTGTTTTAAACACCTTAAATGATATTTTTAAAAGATATTTTGTGCTGAGCTTCATGTTTTACTGTTGCCCGAGGGGCTTATGAGATTCTGACTGAGTAAGGCGGAGGGCCTGTGTTGTGAGGATACTTTTGGGTCGGGCTGCATGCCACATCAGTGATATACTGATTATGATAATGAGGTCGAGGGCCTGAGATTGTACGCCACAAGGTGGGTTGTGATTGATATGAGGCCAAGAGCCTGTTTATGATGCCACAAGATGGCTTGATATTGTGTTAGGGTCGTAAGGGGCCCCTCGCGGAGTCTGTACACCCCCAGTGAGCGCGGGTACCCATTGAGTTCTGAGATATAGCCCAAGGGGCTGGTATTGTTCTGTGATATTGCCTGAGGGGCCGATTCTATTGTTACTTTGCCTGAGGGGCAGCTCTTTTGTGTTTACCATTTCTAGTTGTTTTTTCTATCTATTGTTTGACGGTGTTTTATAAGATTTCACTATTTAGTTATGTTTACTGATTTTGTTATGCCTCTTATAGCTTAATGTTGTGTTTAACGTGATTTTATATTGCTCAGTCTTCATTTATTGTTATTACTCACTGAGTTGGAGTAATCACTTTACTCCCTGCACCCCTGTGTGCAGATTCGGGCGCTACAGGTCCTGCTAGCGAGAGTTGAGAGCTGTCCAGCAGTTTTTCGGAGATTTACTAGGTAGCGGCCCGATGGTTTGCAGCCCAGTGCAATCTCCCTCTATCTTATTTCCTTTCTGATTTAGTTATGTAGTAGTGGAGTAGACTTTCAGAGTTGTAGTATTGTTTTAGATGCTAATGACTGGTGACACCCTGATGACGGGCTGTGTTGGTTTTTAATTCCGCTACTTATACTGTTGTTTGGGGATTTTATTTCTGTTAAAGACTTAGTATTTATTATTCGAATTGCTTAAAGTGAATTGGAGGTGTGTCAGCTGGCTTTGTCTTCACAAGAGGCGCTATCACGACCAGGTTGGGTTTAAGGTCGTGACACATGTTCCGCTGGTACTTTTTCTATCTTCCTTATCACCTACAAGATTAGCATTTTAAAAACCTTCTAGTTTAAAATTGTTAGAACGTGGATACCACAATCCGTAGGAAACATTTCCAATGAGATAACGAATAATTTTCTTTACGGTAGTCAGATGTGATTCTTTAGGAGATGACTGAAACCTGGCACATTTACAAACACTAAACATAATATCTAGTCGACTAGCAATTAGATAAAGGAGAGAGCTAATCATTCCACGATATTTAGTTTATCAAAATGATTTCCCTGTTCATCTTTGTCAAGACTCATTGAAGGAATCATTGGTGTGCCAATAGATTTAACACTACTCATACCGAACTTTTGAATTAACTTCTTTGTGTATTTTGTCTGACATATAAAAGTTCCTTCTTCATCTTGTTGGATTTTGAAGTCGAAGAAAGAATGTTAGCTCTCCCATCATACTCATTTTCAAATTCCTTGCACAGAAGATGGTTAGTACTACCAAAAATAGTATCATCAACATAAACTTGAATAATAACCTTACCTTCCGATGATCTTTTAATGAATAGGGTAGTGTCTACTTTACCTTTTGTAAATCCGCGATCAAGTATAAATGAACTAAGCCTTTCGTACCATGCTCGTGGAGCTTGTTTAAGTCCATACAATGCTTTGGTCAATTTATACACATGCCAGGGAAACTTTGAATTTTCAAATTCAGGAGGTTGTTTTACATATACTTCCTCCTAAATAAAACCATTTAAGAAAGCACTTTTGACATCCATCTGAAAGAGCCTAAATCTTTTAAAGGATATGTATGCAAGAAGAATTCGTATTAATTCCAGTCGAGCTACTAGGGCAAAGGTTTCATAGTAGTCGACTCCTTCCTACTGTAAGCATTCTTGAGCTACTAATCTGGCTTTGTTTCTCACAACTTTTCCATCCTCTTTAGGCTTATTTCTGAAAATCCATTTTGTTCTAATTACAATAGCATTTGCAAGCTTAGGCAGTAGTTTCCACAGTTGATTTTTGTCAAATTGATCCAGTTCTTCCTGTGTTGCTTGTAACCAGCTTGAGTCTTTCAGAGTTTCCTCTATTTTCTTTGGTTTAATTTGGTAAATCAGTGCTATGTTTGCTTTCTTCTTGAGAGCTCCCCTGGTTTTCATTCCTTCGCTTGGATCTCCTATGATTAACTTTTGAGGATATTCCGATTCACTTCTCCATTCATTTGGATGAGTTGCACTTGTATGAGTAGTTGACTCGTTCTGAGATTCTGAATGGTTGTTGCTAATCTCATTAGTTTACTCCATGACACCGTCAGGTTTGTTAGTCGACTCTTGAGATTTGCTTGACTTCGGAATTTCTTGAATTTGATCTTCATCACCTGCAATAATTCCTTTCTTGACCGTAGTGTTATTTTCATAAAAAATAACATGTACTGATTCTTCTACACATAGTGTGATTCATTATGAACTCTAAAATATCTACTATTTAAGGAATAACCCAAAAAATACCTTCGTCACTTCTTGGATCAAATTTTCCAAGATTGTCCTTATCATTATTGTGAATGAAACACTTGCTTCCAAATAGGTGGAAATAACTTATATTGGGTCGTTTACCTTTCCGTAATTCATATAGAGTCTTCCTCAGGCTAGGTTTTATGAGACATCGGCTAAGAATATGACAAGTTGTACTTACTCCTTCTGCCTAGAAGTGATTTGACAAGGAGTATCCCAATATCATAGTTCTCGCCATATCTTGCAGAGTCCTATTTTTTTGCGCAACTACCCCATTCTGTTGAGGTGATCTTGGGGCTGAGAAATTATGGGTGTATCCTTTTTCATTGCAGAAATCCTCGAATGCACTGGTTTCAAACTCTCCTCCATGATCATTTTGAATGGTTGTAATAAGATATCCCTTTTCTCTTTCGACTTTTTTTATAGAAGATTTCAAAGTTTTTCAAAGCATCATCTTTGTGAGATAGAAAAATCAACCAAGTAAAATGTGAGTAATCATCAATAATAACAAAAGCATATCGTTTTCCTCCTATACTAGCAGTTCTAATGGGTCCAAACAAGTCCATATGAAGCAACTGCAAGGGCTTTGATGTAGATACAATATCTTTATTTTTGTAAGAGTTTCTGGTTTGTTTGCCTATCTGACAAGCATCACATATATGATTTCTAGAGAAATTTTGTTTAGTCAAACCAATAACTAAAGGAGAGTTTTTCAATCAGATACATGCTTGCATGACCAAGTTTCTTATGCCATAACCATGGATCATCAGATATGGATGTTAAACAAATATGATCAGCTAGATTTTCAAAGCCATCAAGAATATAGACATCTCCATATCGTTTTCTTGGGAGGATTATTTTACATGTCTCATCTTCAATAGCACATCCTATTTTTTTTAACTTTACTTCATACCCCGAGTCGCACAGCTGACTTATGCTCAGAAGATTGTAGTTAAGTCCATCAATAAGATAAATCTCAGTGATATCACAGTTATAATTGAATGGAACTGTGCCGGTAAAGACTATTTTTCCTTTTGAGTCATCACCAAATTTGACACTTCCTCCATCTATCTTTGTAACTTCTTTAAACATGTTTTTGTCACATGTCATGTGACTAGAACACGCACTATCTAAATATCATTTTCCTTTGCTACTCCTTTTATGGTGCTTCTGCAAAACATAATTATCACTTCCTTTTAGGTACCCAAGCTTGCTTGGGTCCTTGTTGGTTAGTATTACTAGGCTCAGGATTGTTTTTGGGTTTCCAAATCCACCCCGAGACATTATATTTATGAAATCGACAAAAAGAACATTTATGTCCACTTTTGTTATAGTAGTGACACGTAGGTCCTGATCCATTCTTGGATCTTCTATTTGTGTTAGTACTAGTGGACTCTGTTCTGATTGGACCTTCTCCAGTTGACTCGTAAGTCGCCTGGTTCGACTTGAAAAATTATGACTGGTGGATTTGCGCCTGCCATTTAGTTGCATTTGCAATTCTTGAAATTCATCTTGAAGTACTTCTTTTCAATTTCGTATACTTCAAGCTTAAGTTTCCAGTCTTTCTTTTCTCTGTTGAGTCTCTTTAGTTCATTCATCATTTTTTGTGACTCTTTCAAAGTGAGGTCAAGAATGTCATGCAATTCATTGCATCTTTCACAATTATAAGATCTTACCTCACTTGTTTCACCTTGTGCCATGAAATAGTTCTCATTATCATCTTTGCATTTGTCATTTGATGTGCCCTTATCTATCCAGCATCCTGAATGTTTGTTCATGTCATTTTCCAAAATTGTTATAAAGAATAGATTTGCTATCTCTTCGTGTTCTGAACTGTCTTCATATCCAACTTCCAAATGATTTATTTTTGTTAAAATATCTGAAAACCTTTCTTTTAAGATCTGGGAATTCAGCTTGAACATGGCCATATCTTCCAAATTCATAGCACTTACCATCATTTTTGTCTTGATAATTGTATTGCCTAGTTCTCCTGGGTGGTATCCTGCCTCTTCTTGTATTCCTTTATCTCCTCACTAAACCATCCATGTTCCTTGATACCATGGCAATTTCTTCTTCAAGAGCTTCATGGTCGTCATTAATATCATTGTCCGTTCTTTTAGCTGTAGCCTTAAAAGCAACTATTTTCTTCTTTTCTTCATGGCCTGTTTTCTTGAGATGAGTTTTATCGAATGCTATAAGGTCTCCTCGAAGTTCATCATAAGATAATTTGTTCAAATCTTGTGATTCAAGTACAACCACTTTTGTCTGCCAAGTTGTAGGTAGACTTCTCTGAATTTTCCTAACTTGATCACCACTTGAGTGTGGCCTACCAAAAGCTTTTAGATCGCTAATAATTTTGCTGAATCTGGCAAACATCTCTTCTATGGATTCTCTTTCTTTCATTTGAAAAAGTTCATATTCATGAACCAACATGTTGATATGGGCTTCTTTCACTTTGTTGGTTCCTTCATAAGTAAGTTCGAGTTTATTCCACATCTCTTTGGCTGTATCACAACTGGAGATTTCTCATATTCTTCTCCACTTATAGCATTATAGAGCAGATTTCTTGCTTTAGCATTAACTTGAACAACTGTCTTTTGCTCATCTATGTATTCATCTATATCTTCTAGACCAGAAGGTGGTTGAGCAGCAGCCGGTAATGGGTAGTTTCCCTTTTTGAAAACTCACCAAACTTTGACGTCATAACACTTTGCATATATTTCAATATGCACTTTCCAGTGAGAAAAATATTGTCCATTGAAATACGGTAGCCTCACGTGCCATGTTTCTTCTTGAAAGAGTGCTCCGACAATAACTTGATTTGCATGATCTTTTCTTACAAGCTGTTAAGCAAAAAGATGTGAGTCGCTCTGATACCTATTGAAAGTACGGGGG